>OY747703.1:53841295-54136295 GCA_963556495.2 Valencia hispanica | reverse complement strand
CTATGTGAAAAAAGCAATTGCCCCCTAAACCTGGTTTACAACAGCTGGTTGTGCCCCTCTCTGGGGTGCCCCTTAGGTCTGAACGGGTTAATACAGTTTGCCCCGGTGAACTCTAACCCTATCCAGTGTGGCGTCATTGAATTACAGCGATGTAATTATGGTAACATCTTAAAAATACGTTTTTATTAGCACTGACCCATAATAACTGAAGAATTAAAACAGATTGGATCAGATAGTGATAATGGATTCTAAATCATGAGAATCTGAATTGATTCTTGAGATTTGAATCGATACCCAGCCCTAATCTGAATTAAATTTAATTCTGAACTTTGACTACGCCATTAATTTTAAGCCAAGTACTCTGCCTAGTGAGCCACAGTCGCCCCAAAAGTATATTTACTGGGGTGCGTACAATTATTAACCAGCTGCATAATCCAACTGCATTCACACCAGCCCTGTTTAGTCCGCTTTGATCAAATTCTAGTTCCTTTGGCCAAAAAGTCTGGTTTCTATGTGAAGGTGTCAATGGGCAATCGAAAAGAAGGAAACTTTGGTCTGCCAAAAACTAGGTCTCGGCAGAAGTGAACTGCGGCCCTAATGTCTTGGGGACCGTCAAGACGTTTTTTGGGGACATTTGAGATTGGCTTTTGGGTTCTTTTACCTCAGCAGGTGTTTTTCCCCCCTTGAAACTCTACTATGGATGCCAAGTTTGCTCAGTTTCTTATTAAATCATGAACTCTGACATATCCTGAAGCAAGTTAGGCCTGTAGTGCTTTGAACATTGTTTTTTTCTTTTGTGACCTCCTGGGTGAGCTGCTTATAGCAACTAGTAACTACTTCATGTTGTCCGACAGGTTGTTTTTAAGTGATTTCTTGATTCTCAACGTCTGGGTGTAATCAGGCCTCAGTCTGGCTATTAAAAACGAGCTCAGCTTTCCAAAAATATGACTGGGGTCAAGTTCTTTTTCTAAATAAATTAAACCACTTAATATCAAACAAAGATGGCCTGCGTAACTAAAAAGTAGATGTAACAACTGTTTGATGATCTGAAATGTTAAAGCATGGCAAAAAAACAAAAAAAAAGAGATCTGTAAGGGGACGAATACTTTTTCCACAGTGCACCACTCGTCTCTTGCAGGAAAGTAAATGTATGTGTCAGAGCAGTCTAACACAAAGTAATCCAGAGGAAATCAACAACTATGCAACAACAACAAAAACCTATCTAATTTACTGTAATAACAAAATGAAACTAGTTTTGACAGACGCAGATCTTGAGGAGTTAATATGTACAAACAAAGAATAGCTTGCAAAAGCATGCTCCAGCAAAAGGTTACACCACAGCAGCAGTAAAGCAGCAATACTCCACCCTTTTACTTGATGTACAGTAAAAACCTGGGCTATCTGAATGAAAGAAGAAAAATAGCGGCAAAATAACTTTGACATTTTCAGATTTTCGGGTAAATACCAGAATATTACATAATTCCACTTGCTGACGCAGAAGGCTGCACAAAAAAAGATTTGACATAAATGTGGTGAAAAAAATATTTTACAGTTATTTTCATTCACTTCAGCTCAACATTAGTTTCCCAAGACAGAACTGAAGAAAGGTTGTTTTAAGAGAAGCTTCGACAGCGTCAGAGATTTTAGCACGCATGGCCTATGTGACGAAGTCTGCAGTGAGGAAAGAAGGGGAAGGACAAAAGCTCCTCTATGTTTTGGGCCACAACTTGAATAAATCAGTCTTTGTTAGCAGGGAAGAATTGGGATTCTTGCTAAGTTGCTATTTTTATATCCATGAGCACAAGAAAGGGCGGTTAACGTACAAGAACGCATGGCCTTTGGCTAGGCAACATGTCAACGCGCCTCCTGGTGGAAGCTGAGAGGACTTCCATTTATTTATTTATTTTGTCCGTAACCTCTGTCAACCATTAATTAGCAGCGGTTAATAGACAGCTAATTCTACCACAAGTCTGTAGCCTCAAGGTAAACACTAGATTGTTCTGTCATGTACAACAGAATAATCACAAAGACACCCCGAAAGAAGTTCTAAAACTCACTCCTGATCCAATTTTATCCAATTCTTGTCAATTATAATTTACTGCCATGCAGTAAAACATATTACAAAATAAAGGGTCATCACAATATCTGAGTCTGCAATATTAAAATACTGCAAAGGGATGAGTGTGTTGGCAAATATTTGCACGTGTCATAACTTCACACTTTGTCTGCCAATAAGATGTTCTCCTGTTGGATGATGTCTCACTGCAGTAGACGCCCACACCTGGTAGAGATGATGGTCCTATGATGAAGGGACAGTAATAATTGGGAAATGTGGAATATTCGCTACATATCTCACCGTCACAATAATATTCAGCAATATTGCAAACATGAGTCGACTGATTTGATAGATCAAGTGATTGATTTTCGGTCTGTAATAACATTTGCAGAATAAACTTAATCAGAGATTGTATTTTAGAATCAATTTCATGATTTAGAGAGCGAAAAGTTAGCAAATTAAGCCTACACTTATCAGATTAACACAAATATCTTATTTCTCCTTATTTCTTATACAGAATAAGAAGATAAAATAATTTCAAAACATTGCGATGCCACAATCAACAGTGCTTAGGATATTTTTTGCATCTACCGGTTGAATAAAAAAAATTGACTGTTTAAAATCTTTTATTTTACAGTAAAATAAAAAGTTTACATTTTCTTGGCAACAGCGTAATTTTCCTGTCACTGAAAATCTACAACTAATATCAAAGTTAATAAGCACATGTATTCACACAAAAAACCCAACTGATTAGAGTGGATGAGGTATTCATGGGGGTTAGGGGTCACAACCACCAACAAAAACCTGAGACCCCACTAAAGACACTTAGAACTGCCTATTTTAACAGTTTAAAACACCAAATACACCTTAATATGCACATTGGAAACCATAATTGGCCCTACAACGGAAACTAACTTTCAAAGTCTTCTTTATCTCTGTTCTTAACTGAAATTGTGCTGCTCTGGGTGGCTGCATGTTGGAGTTGCTCTGTTGGCTACATATTAAGCTTTGTTTTTTTGTACATTGGTTCCTCTTTTTTCTTGAGGAAGATTGCTTTTTTTTTTTTTACCTGTATACTTTCTTGCTTTTGGTGCTGTGAAGCTGGAAGGATTTTTGCTGTAAATTTTTCACTTTTTGACAACTTGTTATGATGCGTAACCATGGCAACAATGCGGTTTACAGTCGGGAGCAGCTGATTAACATCGCAAAAGCTGAAATAATACCTCAACTGAAGCCACAAATCCAAGATGGATGAACTCCAAGCCCTTACAAGGACTCAGCCAGAGTACCGGGAATGCAGTGTTATGTGTTTTACGGAGACGTGGCTGTTGGATCACATCCCCGACTCCAACGTCTGTCTGCCAGGCTTCCTGACTGTACGAGCAGACAGAGATCTGAAGACAGGCAAGAAAAGGAAAGGAGGTGGAGTAGCAGTGCTTGTCAACAACAGATGGTGTCTCTAGGACATGTTAATGTGAAGTGTCGTCTCTGCAGCCCAGATGTCGAACTCTTGGCAGTAATTGTTTTGGCCATATTATTTGCCAAGAGAGTTCACCAGTGTAATTTTGGCAGTTGTTTACATTCCACCTTCAGCCGTTGCCCACAATGCATGTGAGGTCATCAGTTCCGTTGTTGCTAAGCTACAGACACAGCACCCCAATGCATTTGTGGCAATATCTGGTGATTTTAATCATGCCTCGCTCTCTACTACACTTCCAACATTTCAACAGTTTGTCAGCTGCTCCACAAGAGAAAACAAGACCTTGGATTTGTTTTATGCAAATACAAAGGATGCATACATGTCCAAACCAAGACCTCCTCTGGGACAATCAGATCACAATCTTGTTTTTCTCTGTTCAGAATATAAACCACTTGTTCAGAGGCAACCTGTGACAAAGCAAACTGTGAGAAAATGGTCACAGGAAGCTGAAGAAGCCCTGCATGGTTGTTTTGCAACCACAGACTGGATGACTCTTTGCCAAGCACATGGAGAGGACATCAATGCCATGACCGAGTGTGTGAGTGACTATATAAACTTCTGTGTGGACAACATCATCCCCACCAGAACAGTGAGATGCTTCCCTAATAACAAACCCTGGATCACCAGTGACCTGAAGGAACTGCTAAACAAGAAAAAAAGAGCCTTCAGGGAGGGAGACAGGGAATTACTGAGGAGTACACAGAAGCAACTTAAGGTCAAGATCAGAGCAAGGAGGCATACAGGAAGAAACTGGAGAACTGTCTGGTCAGAAATGAGAAAGATCACAGGTTTTAAGGACAGGAAGGATTGGATAGATGGAAGTCTGGACAGAGCCAATGAACTGAACACATTCTTCAACAGGTTCAATTCAGGAACAAGCTCAGCATCCTCCTCTCCTGTTCCCAGCCAAACAGACATCCCACCCTCCTCTGATCAATAGCTTTCCTGTTACACCTCGGATGTTTAATCCTTCACCTCAGCCATGGACTCTTCTAATTCCACAAGTTTGACTTCAACCAAGTCAGGAAATGCTGCTACCCCCTTTGCCTCCCCCTCCCACTTGTCTGTCTCCAAAAGTCAGGTGAAGAGCCAGCTGGAGAAACTGAACCGGAACACGGCTGCAGGTCCAGATGGTGTCAGCCCCAGAGTCCTGAAGGCCTGTGCTGAGCAGCTCTGTGGGATTCTGCAGCACCTCTTCAACCTTAGCCTAACTCAGGAGAAGGTTCCAGTGTTGTGGAAGACATCCTGCCTTGTTTCAGTACCAAAAAGATCTCACCCATCAGTCATCAATGACTATAGACCCGTTGCCCTGACATCCCACATCATTAAGGTCCTGGAGAGACTCCTGTTGGCCCCCCTGAGTAAGCAAACAAGAACGTATCAGGACCCACTGCAGTTTGCTTAACCCTGTGGAGTTGGAGTTGAAGATGCCATCATACACCTACTTCAACCAACCCACTGTCATCTGGACAAAGCAGGCAGCAATGTGAGGATCATGTTCTTTGATTTCTCCAGTGCATTTAACACAATTCAGCCTAATTTGCTTTGTCAGAAACTCCTGAAGACACAGGTGGAGCCCTCAACAATCGCCTGGATCAATGACTACCTACCAACAGACCACAATTTGTGAGACTGAAGAATTGTGTGTCAAACCAGGTGGTCATCAGCACAGAATCACCACAGGGGACCGTACTCTCACCATTCCTTTTCACTCTGTACACCTCAGACTTCCAGTACAAATCAGAAACCTGTCATCTGCAGAAATACTCAGATGACTCTGCAATTGTCGGGTGTATCAGAGATGGACAAGAAGCTGAATACAGAGAGCTGGTGGACCACTTTGTGAGATGGTGTGGAAACAATCGTCTCACCTTGAATGTGAACAAAACAAAGGAGATGATTGTAGATTTCAGAAGAAATAGGGAGGAAGTCAAACACTGTTTCTATCATGGGAGAAGAAGTGGAGGTGGTTGAGGGGTATAAATACCTCGGAGTTCACCGTGACAACAGACTGGACTGGAGACTGAACAGTGAAGCCGTCTATAAGAAGGGACAGAACAGATTGTACTTCTTGAGGAAGCTTAGGTCCTTCAAGGTTTGCAGCAAGATGCTGGAAATCTTCTACAAGTCTGTTGTGGAGAGTGTAATCTCTTCAGCCGTCATCTGTTGGGGTAGCAGCATCAGAGCCAGGGACTTAAAAAGGCTAAACAACCTGATAAAGAAGGCTGGTTCTGTTCTTGGGACAACTGTGGAACATCTGGAGATGATTATGCAAAGAAGGATTCTTCATAAAATCAAAACAAATATGGACAACCCTGAGCATCCTCTTCATGAGACTGTCATACAACAACAGAGCGTCTTCAGTCGGAGGCTTCTTCAGTTTCGCTGCAATACAGACCGCTACTGGAAATCCTTCCTACCCACAGCTATCATCATCTACAACAACTCCTTAAAGAATTAATTATGTGAGCTATACAAACACTTAATTTCCCTCTGGTATCAAAGTATTTTTGAATTGAATTGAAATGAATTAATGGTGGAAGCTAATCAACGCCAAGCAAAGTGAATAGAGCTTTTGGATTTGCTGCCTTGCAAAAGCCAGCCAATAGAGTTCTTCTTCATGCATTGGTTCTCTCCAGGTACTCTGGCATCCTCCTACAGTCCAAATATAAGACTGCTATGTTCAATGATTAGTCTAAAATTGCCCTTTGGTCTAGGAATGAGTACATGTTTCTGTTTCCCTGTGATTATTGGGGGCCTGTCCGGGATTTACCCTACCTTTTGCTCAAGGACTGCTGGAGATAGGAACTAACCCGATCCCCAACCCCCTCATTTATGTGTTGAATCAACAAATGGGGTTCCGACTCATGTTTAGGTAAGTCCCCATGTATTAAATATGACAGATTATGACCCTTGAGCAAAATCCAGGACGAAACGGATTTAAGTGTTGAAATGACAAAACAGTGAAGAGTTGAAAAGACCGGCACCCATCTATTTCTGATTAACTCTAGCCTACTAAACATCCCTTAACTCAAATCTAAACATGGAGAAGCAGCTTACAGTTTCTATGCTCCCCTTATCTGGAACAGACTTCCTGGCGACTGCAGAGCTGCTGAAACACTGAGCTGCGCTAAATCAAAACTAAAAACTCATCTGTTTAGAAGCGCCTTTCAGTAAACGATTAGTGCCTTATGTATCATATGTGTTCTTGCTTTATTGCTGTTTTTCATGCTGTATTCTGTATCATGTTTTGTGCGTGTTTCATGCTAAATTGCTCCCAATTGTTATATTCTGTTTTTATTTATCACCAAAGCATGTAAAGCACCTTGAATTACTCTGTTGTTGAAAGTGTACTATACAAATAAAATTGCCTTGCCTAGAGCTAGCAATGCATTATTAATTACTCTGACAGGGAACCTACAGTTAACTAACATTACAAACGTTATAGAAAGTCTTTCAGTCTAAAAATGCTCTGCATGTGTTTTTCAGGTTCTCCTCTCCAGAGTTTTGCGGTCAACTTTCACGTTAAAAACACTCAAATCCAACACTCATCACGTTAACTTAAAACTCACAGTAAAGCTTCAACTGACAAGACGAAAGCAACTGTTAAAAACATTAAACATGAAATGACCTTTTAAAGAATGACAAATACAATGAGCTCACCCTGCAAGAGTCGTTCCTAGAGCAGTCGCTGTCTATTCGTTGTAGTTCAGTTACTGGCGGTGAGCAGGAGCGTGTGGTGTTGTGTTGTTGTTTTGCGCCTTCTGGCATTATCAAGTGCTGCAGTGTGTTGTGGGGTCTGCAGTTTGTGACCTCTCCCACTTCTGACTTCCTGTTTAATGTAATCAGGGTCGGCCCAGACCCACCGAGAGCTGCCACGGCTAAATTATCAGGGCCGAGCCTCAGTTTTACATGTGTTAAATTTTTCTTCAACCAGCAAGATAACTGATTCCTTCCAATGAAAACCGACTATCTTTCACTTTTGTTTAATATGAGGTCTTGAGTGATTTTAAATTATTTAATTTCTGTTTTGTTTTTTAAAGCCTCACTGTGAGTGAGAACAGCAGATAGATCAGAATTTTCGTCTTTCCAATATCAAAGCAAACTAACGTATGAACAAGGAACTCCTCGTTGCCCTTTCTACTTTAGAATCTTGCTTCTCTTTTCATTTCTCTCCCCAACTACCAAGACTTCCTCTAGTTCCTGTACAGACTATGATTCGATTTCCTGTCCACAATGTCAATAGAAAGATGCTACAGACAACCAAACATGGAAAGCTTAAAAAAAAAAAGCTCTTCCTTTGCAACCCATCTCCCAACGCTGCAATCTTAGCGGCTCAGAGGAGGTCACTTAAGGCAAGAAGAAGCCATAACAAAAAGTGACTGAGCATGTTAAAAGCTAATAAACCGAGGCACTGCAGACAGACAAAAATTCACTGCCTCTTCTTCTTCTGAGAGGGCTCGGTCAGGAGTGTGTCCAAATTCCTATTTTTATCATATGCCTTGCGTTTTTGAATGACTAAGTTTGTTTGTAAGGTTCTACAATCCTGTCCGCATGAAATCATAGATATGTGGCTTTATTCAAGTCAGAAACGGTCCTAAAACTTGCCTGATCTATGCAGGAAAACACAGATAGTCCACGACTATAGACAGAGGGAAAAGAAAGCAGAGATAGATTAATACAGACGAGAAGAAGAGTAAGGCTAAAGATAGGACCACCCAGGCAAACGATCTGAAACAATCACAACACCGCCTTGTGTGTGCCTCAGTGTCCAACTTAAGCACCACCCTTAGTGTTAGCAGTAGAACCTTTAACTCCCATCTGGTTCTGAACATCTCAGTTATTGTTTCCCCACAATGTGGCTGTGTTTCCTAATCAATGTCAAACCTAATTTCCTCCCTTTTTGGGAGAAAACAAGAACAAAATCTTTGTTAAACTGGAACATCACATGGTTCCTTTGTGTGTAAGCAACCTATCGCCCACACAGGTCAGAGGCACAACTGTTGAAGAGCACAAGCCTCAATTCTCCTAGAGAAACGAAAGTAGAATTTCACCTAAAAAAAGGGTCAACTTTTAATACACAGCAAGAAATTGGAAGAAAAAAGTAAGCTTTTCGAGAAGGTAATAACACATCAAAGGGTTTATGATTAATAACTTTGTATTTGAATCTAATGAGAAGATGGGCAGAATGAAACCGCTAAAGATAAGATGGCTTGCACGAGCATTGTGAAGCCACAAATCTGGACAGAATCTGGCTTGTCCGTCAGTATAGCAAGGCCCGACTAATCCAGGACAACGGAGTTAAAAGGAGAGCAAATTCAACAGAACGAGAAACTGGGAGTTAAACCCTGGCCATTTAAGAAGCCAGTGGAGTTCATTAAAAAGTGACACTAATATGTTCTGGTCTATTTTTTTAGCACAGTAAAAAGAGAGAGATTGTTCTAGAATGTCGCTGCTCATGATGCCAGCATGTTGGAGTAGACCTTTGTTCATTCATTTTATTTTTCCAAGGCGTTGCATGTTTTGAACATTTGGACAGATATAAATACGAGATTTTAAAGAGCGGCAAAAGCAAATGAGATGGATTAGCAGGGCTTGCCAACAACTAATGGTGTCATTCCATTCGGGACATGTTACTGTGGAATATCGTCTCTGCTGCTCGGAGACTGAGCTGTTAGCATGTCGTAACAGTCACAAGACTGTCATACAGCAACAGTCTTCAGTCAGAGGCTTCTTCAGAGTCTTTCTAAGACTGACTGCTTCTGGAGCTCCTTCCTGCTCTCAGCTTCACAATCCACAATAACTCCTAGGAGATACTTGGATGATATTGGTTGTGACAATTATTTTCCCTTTGGGGAAGGAAAAAAAAAAGTTTTTAAATTAAACTGAATCAAATTGAGTGGAAAAAACAAAGAGGTCAGACAATCTGATAATTTTCTATACCTTAACTTGAAAAGGTGAAAGGAAGCCAAAGAAAGAAACTTTAACAGTTCTCTATGAGAAGGATGCTTCATGTTTAGATTGTGTTCTCCTACAGAGAAGCCCGACCACGGAAGGTGAGGGGCCTTTAATCAAGGTAGGCCACATCCCTGAGTGAATCGGACGACTGACTCCTGATAGCCACCATTTTCTCTGTTAAAAAAACAAGGATATATCTGGTGTGCGCCTTTCATCTGCAACTGAACTAACGGGTAGCTGGAATCGCCCCAGTTGCAGTCATTTACATTTGCTTGATGGCTTTTAGAAACATCAGTAAGCCCATAGGTTACAGGTCAGAATAAGCACACTCGGTTGATAAAGTCCAGAGGTTAAAAGATATAAACTCCACATAGAGCAGAAACTCTGTGGGATCAAGAGGCATGGCAGAGGAAACAGGTAAAGCTAAAGCAACCACAACCTAAAGGTGACAGGGAGAGAGGTTTTAAATACAGGGGAGCGAGACCACTGGTGATAAAACTGATTCTATTCTGGGAGGCAAGCAATGAAGTAGCATTTACAGACTTACAGGTGTGATCATTAGGCCACCTATAGTTTAAAAAAAAAGGATGAGATCGTGTTGAAACGTATCCATCATCAAGAGCAAAATCAGTGCAGAATCTCTTGATGGACCAAGGATTAGCGGAGGGGTTCCCATGTTGTGTAGAGGACAGTAGAGTGTCACCTTAACCCAGAATGGAGACACAAACCAGCCGACCAACCAATCAAAACTTTTCACTTGGTTGGCTCTTAAAAGGGATTCTCAGAACAAATGCTTAAAATCTGCATTTTCTTCTGTTCATTAAATGCAACACAACTAAAAGCACCCCATTTTCACTCTGCTTACCAATCAATAAACACTTACTTTGTTCCCAGCAGTAGTTGGTAAATTAAGATTTTTTTTTTTCAAATGGGAGTTTATTAAGAGTGTAATAGTACATATGTTTGTATTTTCCGGTACGGACGCGTTGGTTCAGTACGCTCGTGTACCGGGTGAATCCAGCTGTTTTCTACTTGAACACAAGCAGAAAAGTTCAAGAATGTAACTTAAAAAAAGTGACACCAAAACAAAACAGAAAGAACTCCCAGCTATCACTAAACTCTGCTATTTGGGAATATTCATGGTTTCTCATGCAGCTACTGTAGATAAAGCAAAAAGGAACGAACCAGAACTTTGTCAGTGAACGCATCTTTCAACAGCAATAAGGTCCATAACACGCTCTAGGCTGAACTGAATGACTCCCTTAAAACAACGTCAAGCTGAACGTAAACATCACTGATACTAGAGAAAAACCAGCTGATGTCCACATGGCTACCAGTAGCATCCAATCAGCCCAAACTCATTTTGGATAACACACAGAATCCCGACTGCAGGAATTTTAAGGAGTTAAAGTGCACCAAAAATACACTGAACTGTGACTCAAAAACCCCAAATACATACCAAATCTAATTGGTGTAGTGGTGTTTTCTGGTGTGATTGATGTGCAGTTTCAGAGCGAGCTACCTAAAGCTTGCAGTAATCACCAGATTTTGGTTTCTTGGTAACAACACTGCAGTGTGCAGAAAGTGAGTCAGCACAAGCTAAAAACAGGGCCAAGCAGGGCAGTCGTTTTGTGCAGCTGTGGCATGTAGTATAAAGTTAACATTGGTGCATTCCTGTGTGGCCAGAAATAAACTGGTTAACCAACATCTGTTGTAGACACTGTAAAAAACAAAAAACAAAAAAACAAACATGCAAGCATGCGCCCACTCCTGTCAGCAGAGGTTATGAGAGGCTTTGAAGCTGGAGGGTTTCTGAAAACAACTGCTCAGCAGCCAGGCTCACATTAAAAACGATATAGTTAAAAATATCAGCGGATATTAAGTTTACTGTATCATGTTCATGATGTTCACATCCAATGTACAGTGCTGTGGTTAGGTTTCTGACCTGTTAGATGTTCCTTCTGTTTCTGCTTCTTGAGTTTTTAACTTAAAATGTTTCAGATCAAACAAACAAACAAAAAAATATCCAAACCTACCTGATTTTATGAAATTAAGTGACTACCCTTGTGCCACTCTCAGTGGCAACAATTTGGGATAAATGGCAAAGAGTCTTTAATTAATGTGGAGGAATTTTGGCCAATTCAGCCACACGGACGGGTTATTGAGCACCAAGGGGTGGTTTAAGGTCCTTAATGGTTTTTGTGGTTTTGGCCTTGGAGCTGCCAGTTTTCCCCAGTCTAGCTTTCTTATTGCTGAATCATGAACGCTTCAGATATTATTCTGGTTACTATTGTGGACTCCTGGATGAGTTATACATGCATTCTTGGAGGAGTTTAGGGTAAGACTGAGATTTCTTGGGATTTCTAGGATTAAAGGACTAGTGTTGTAACGGCACCTTGAAAAACTCATCCATGCGTTTATCTTTAGTCGGATTGATTACTGCAACAGTCTTTTCACAGGTCTGCCTAAAAAGTAAAAAAAATAAAAATCAGACAGCTGATCCAGAACGCTGCTGCTAGTGTTCTCACTAGACCCAGGGAAGTAGAGCACATCACCCCAGTTCTAAAGTCCTTACACTGGCTCCCTGTAGCTCAGAGAGTAGACTTCTAAATACTCCTACAAGTTTATAAATCATTGAATAGCTTAGCACCAAAGTATGTAGATCTGTTGTCATTATACCAAACCCCCCCCCAACCCACACACTCAGGTCGACTAATCATCCCTAAAATTACAACTATTCAACTTATTTCTTGAATCTACAGGTTTGATAATAATCAGGCCTAGTGAGAAACAGGTTGGTTTGGATAGTATTTCCTTTTCATTTCAAAATTTGTTTTACTTTTTGTATTTCTTTTTGTATTTGTATTTCTATTTGTATTTACTAGGCATGTAAGAAAATATGGATTCACAGATAGATCACGATATTGTATTGATATACAAACGCAATGTATCGATTTTTATTGCATTTTTTAGAATTTGAATGGAACCATTATTGATGACAGTCATTTTTTAAGTAAAATTAAAAGTATGACTGGTGGTTGGTGGCCTTTTTTCACCTTTTTCATTCCAGTGCATCAACTAGATCTAGTTAATAAAACTGGATGTGTTAAATATGAAACAGGTTGGAGTGTTTAGAATGCTGAGACAGTAAAAAAAAAAAAAAAAAAAAAATCACAATATATAATTTTACTCATAGTACCACAATATATATTATCGTCTCCCCTGCATCGTGATACATATAGTATCTCCAGATTTTTACCGGTACACATCCCTAGTATTTACTGAGGTTATCGTTGAGCGGTATTAAAATCAGTTGGATTTAAAAGACTTAACTGGGACCACGGCACTAAACGCACCCAAAACAGCTCGCAGACTTTCCCTCCCTTTCTCTGTTTACCATCCCAGTTACTCAGCTTTCATGTGCAGCTGTAAAAATTCTCACCAGTCCAAGTTTACTCTTTAAAAAAATACAACTTCCATGAGTCATGCTGCCATCTTTTCTGTGCTCACTAACTACAGGATTAACAGGTGATAATCTCTAGGCTTTCACAGGTGTCTTTTAATTCGACAAGGGTTTGATTAAGAGTATTTTAAATTAACAAACCCCAATTTCTGTTTTAAGCCGGGTCACAGGGTCGCCGGGATCTCCGTCATAACAAAAGCAAGCACAAACAATGTCGTCTACAAAACCCATGAATAAAATATTGCTGTTTACCAGATAACTCTGCAGAAAGCATCGGATTATTCTGGTATTTCCTGGTGAAGATCCTGTGTCTTTAGTCAGCAAAGCTTAAGACAACACTTGTTGTTGAGTGAAGGCTGCAAACACAAATGGCCCAGGTCTTCCTTGTAGTGTGGGAAAAGAAACCGACATCCTTCTGCATTGCTGACAAGCATCAGACAGGCAGCCTGACACAGAGGTGGATGTTAAGAGGAAGAAGTAACAGATGAGTGCACAAGGAAGAGACGAGCCAATCAGTAGCAGCGCAGCCTTCACTACACAGACCCTCAGTGAAGCATTAACTTCATCAGAGCAGGTTTAAATATTAACATCCCATCATGTATGAGTGAGGGAGCACAGAAGCACCTCGGGTCACCTATAACGTCTGAAACAGAGCTGGTTCACCGCGTTCTTTTGCTCTTTAAACCGTAACCAAACCAACAATTCCTCACCAGAGGTTTCAGCCAACTTGGTGCTAAATGATAACAAGGGAAGAAGAACAAAAACACACACAAAGCAAAATAACATCCCTCAGTGGAAGTTTCCACTTTGTTAGCGCTTTTTATCTTCCTGGTCATCTGTTCCCTACACACATTCTGTGCAGAAAGGTTTCCTGTTTTGCCTCCTTTTGTCACCGTTGTGGCGTTGGCGGGAATTGTCAGGTTCTAACTTTAGAAGCTCTGCCAACGTTCAACAGCTACCTGAACGAGGCCGCCTACAGCGTGTCGTGCAGAAAAGCGGGAAAGGGGTTAGGATCCCGAATCAAACTGGATAATAATTCCTTTTCTCTGTGTGGTCGAAAAACCCTACTCTGTTGGTTTGTTATTTTCACACAGCACAGGTCCAAAACACTTGATTTATACCTCATGTCAGTCGTCAAGTCTTCCCAATTAGATTTTTTCCTGTTAAGCAAAAACATTCGGCGCTGAACTACAGCAACCAAAAGTCTTGTAGAGCATCTCCACAAATGCAGCGGTCAAACCGCCTTTTGCTTGCAGAGATAAGTGACATCACCATCCCCCGTACTCGCATCCCAACAAAGCTGCTTCTGGAAAACTTACAACTCCGTATTAAAATGCATTACGTCTCCTCTCAAACAAAAGAAGCCGAAATCAAGAGGAGTTGCTTGGTTGACAATACCCACAAAATTAGGCAAGAATCAGAATTTAGAAAATAAACTACCAATGAGCTTTCATGTGGGGAAAATGAAAATAATCTTTTACCTGACTCTGAAGAATCCAAGCTCAGCTAAAAAAAAGAACGGAGCAGAACAACAAGCTAAAAACCAAGTTGCTGACCAGTCACTGTTGTCCAGTTGCTCTGACCACTTTCCTGCCCACTCCACTGACTTCCCTCCCCTCCTCTCGCTCTCCGAAGTCTGCAACACCCAGCTCCAATAACCCATGACCCAGAGGAAGTAGACACAATGGACTGAAAATAACATCACCTCCCCTGGCAACAAATGCCCACCGCAGCACACGGCCCTCTGAAAATACGGGACACCTTAAAGAGAGGCTGGATTTAGGTAGGTGGGAAGGTCCAAAAATATCTCCAGCCGTTCGGCGAGCTGCGTCCGCATGCCAAAACGGGTTGTGTTCACAGCTCGATTAAGGGTTTCTGCAGCTTTCAGTGCCAAGAATCTTTTTAAGAACATTATGATGCAAATTCAGGAGGTGCATAAATTATTTTAAAATAATTTAACTTAAAAAGGTATAAGTTGAGCTTAAGCCCCTTGCTGCACCTCCAACCACCAGTCTGTCAAACTAATTAAGTTTGCAGATGACACCACCGTTATTGGACTCGTCTCGGACGGGGATGAGTCTGCCTACAGGATGGAGGCTGAACGTCTGGTGTCCTGGTGCAGCCGCAACAACCTGGTGCTGAACGCCCAGAAGACAGTGGAGATTATTGTGGACTTTAGGAAGCACACAGCCCCACTCCCCCCCATCGTCCTGACTGACACCCCCATCACCACTGTGGACTCATTCCGCTTCCTGGGTACCACCATCACCCAGGACCTCAAGTGGAAGCCTTCCATCACCTCGGTCATAAAGAAGGCCCAGCAGAGGATGTACTTCCTGAGGCAGCTGAAGAAATTCAACCTGCCAACACGGATGATGATGCAGTTCTACACAGCAATCATCGAGTCCATCCTCACCTCCTCCATCACCGTGTGGTATGCTGGCGCCACCATCAAGGACAAACAGAGACTGCAGCGTGTTGTGCGCTCTGCTGAGAAGGTGATTGGCTGCAGACTCCCATCTCTGCAGGACCTGTACACCTCCAGGACACTTGGGCGTGCAGGTCGGATCACAGCCGACCCTTCTCACCCTGGACACAGACTGACCTGCTCCCCTCAGGCAGGAGGCTCCGGTCCATTCGGACCAGAACCTCTCGCCATAAGAACAGTTTCTTCCCCTCTGCTGTTGGACTCATGAACAATAACCCCAAGACTGTTCCCAACACCCGCTCAGTTACATGACCCATAATGTGTGTTTTTGTTTTTTGCACCTGTCTGATTTGCACCGATCGTTACCTGTTTAGCATATTATATATATTTTTTAAAGTGTTTGTCTGTTTGTTCTTGTATGTTTGCACAAAGTACAGCAGCAATTTCCTAATGTTGTAAACCTACCCAACATTTGGCAATAAAACCCTTTCTGATTCTGATTTAGATTTAAAGTAAGTTTTTGACTTGACCAACCTGATTCTTCTGACTGGAAGTAATATTAATGTTTTGGTTACTTGAATTTGATAGAGAATCTGTGAAAGAGGCCTTCTAACCTCAGACTTAGAGCACATCAACCAAACACCAGCAGAAACTCCCAAGAAGCCGCACTCAGTCATGATTTCTCAAAAAACGTTTCCACCGATTATTGAAGTAGGGTATAAATAATTTAACATGCCATTTTTATAAATAAACATGTAAATTAAACCGATTTTTTTTCTCAAAATCTATAAAACTAACATTCTCATTTCCCTTCAGAAACAAACTTCTTGATTGAATGAAAATCCTTTGGAAACGAACTTTCAAGGGGTATGAATAGTTTTGGGCTCAACAGCCTGACGTACTTGGTAACTACAGCTAAATTTAACTTAGTTTATCTTGTTTTTTTTCTGATTGGGAGTTAATTGTTTTTGCACTGTAGAGAGAGCCGACCCTTGAACTTTAACCTTTTCACCTCTACTGAGACAGATTTGCTACAGAACCTAAAATACCTGTTAGATAACATTATGTAGGCAGAATGAGTGACCAAGTCATTTCAAGCATCATTTCTGCAGCATTTATATTCTAATGGGACAAAATAGGAGATGGTTAACACCTTTAATTCCTTTCGATTTAATAATTCATATACACTTATCTTAAGGCTAAATATCAGTTATCGAGCAGAGTGTCTGACTTGTCTCAAATGTGTGCTCAAGCCTTCAGGAACTCTTTTTTTCCTTAACATACATCCTTTGCATTAAAAGCCTGGATCTGCACCTGAACTGGAGAGCCAGTACCAGGACCCTGCAGCCTTGTTTGCCCATCTATGAGCTTCCTGGGGGAAGACTGATCTGAGTGACCATCCTTCCTCTGAGAGAAGGGTTGAAGAGGCTCAAACAACGGCGCTCTGAGATAGTAAAAGGCCTAATCTGCCCCGAGTAGACACATCCTCTCCTGTTCAATCCCAGAAGTTCTGGTCCAATTCATTCAATGTTCAGGTCCAAAACCTTGACACTGTTTCACTTCTTCAAACTTCTCCTCTAAAGATAACTGGCCATAAAATTCAACTAGAGCATCAAGGGACTTGGGAACACTTAGGGTTAATTAATCAGTTTAATTCTTTTTACAAAGAAATGCTCCAATTTCATTTTAATTCAATCCATAAATAACGTAAAGCCGAGAAGTTTAATTTTTAATAAACATAAAAATTGTTTGATCTATTTTTCCTTTAAAATTCCAACAGCAAAGAACTAAATAACATTTTTATTTATGCTTTAGGTAAAAGCACTTCTATTAATAACGCATAGGACGTTTGATATTTAGTGAGATCAGTTAAAGTCATTTACCTACATCTCACACAGTAGTTGTATGATTATACAGCAACCATATTGATCAAAACACCAAATATACCTTAAAATGTAATAGTATACAAAGTAGAATCGGTCTTAGTACTAGAACTGCAGCTAACATCCACAGTGTTCCTCATCTCCACTCTGGGGGGTACAGCCAATTAGCAACAAGGAAAATAAATAACGCTCCTGGATTGGCTGCGTTGCAAACACCAGCGAATGCGAATCCATAAGCTCTACTAAAGAAAAAATCCACAAACAGACACATTTTCCCCGAATATTTCAGAGTAACGTTATTCGGGGGGGGGAGGGTCAACCTATAGTGAACGGCGAATAGGTGGGGGTCCACTGTACTGACTACGGGTACCTGCTTGTCTTGGGTCGTGCAACAAGAATGTTCCGCTCTCTGTTCCCAAACCCGAACCAAACTACAACCAACATCAATTTAAAATCTGATTTCTGTAGCAAGTTTCCAGTTGAAGCTCAACAATGGGAGATAAATTCCTGTGGGCGGGGCTGTTTGCGGCCCTGCATCTTAAGCTTTACCGTTTTGCGACAGCATAATAACACCTTACCCAACACACAGAACAAGTGATTGCTGCAGGGACAAAAAAAAAAAAAACTCCTTAAAGGCCAAAGATTTTGATTAATACATTTTGTTTTTTAGGCCCTGCAGGGAAACCACACAGGCTCAAATGAATATAAAATAAGAGTAAAAATGATAAATGCATATGCTTTTTTTCCCCCAGTGTTCGAGCTGCAGATCCAGAGTGGTCCTCTTTGCTTTCTGCAGGACTGGATCACTCCATAGTGAGAAGGATGACTCCACAGCCAGGCATAAAAACCATCTGTGGGTGAGTGTGGGTGCATGTGTGTGAATGCTTTGCTTACTTGTTACACAGTATCTTAATATTTCTTTCTCTCTGATCAACCCACAGAAAGAGTGCTTTTCTTATGGCTTTTATGTGCAGTCCTGTGCTTCCCTCGCAGGTGCATCAAACCCCATCCAGATCCATGAAGTGAACAACAGTAGTCTAATCCAATCAGTCCAATGAAAATTATTCCAAAATCACATTAAGTGGCCAGTGAGAGGTTGCCTTGGACATGATCTGATTAGCAGCTCTCTTGCAAGAGTCAGTCCATGAGGAAATGGCTTGAGATACTGAGCATATAATAAGAAAATGGACTCTGATAACATGTCTGTGCAGCAATAAAAAAGTGGTGCCTGGTGGCTCAGCAAAAGTAGCTTTCAGGTTCGACTTAAAGAAAACATGATGTTGAACAGCTTTATTTAAAAAGAACAAGATGCGTGACTGAGGTAAAAAAAAGGTAAAAAATATCCTCACCACCCAAACTTTTGCACATTTTCCCCCCAATAAAGCTACAACTGTATTGTGCATTGACTAAATTCAAATGGATGAAACACAAAATGCAAAGCAATATGTGTGGTGGAAAACTAACACTGCTTTTATTATCATTTTATTATATTTGACATCTTAAAAAAGTTGAAAGTATAGAACTGACTGGAGATTTTAGATTAATAAAATAGAACAGGCAGACATAGGCAGAGTAGTAAAACAATGTAACCACTTGAAAACAGTAAAGTGGTAATGTTTAGAAATGTTTAAATAATACTTTGCCTATATTTGAGAATAAATCATGCTTAAATCACTTTGGAGTTGTTTTATTATTTCAAAAGCTTACTTTCCCAGCTGTACTTGAATGCAGCATGGGCAGCTGTTGAGAAAATCCCTTCTCATCAACAGGGATTCTGCCGACTTGCGCTTTATCTAAAATAAGGAGTTCGGGCTGATTGGATGCTATTAGTAGCCATGTTGGACGTCAGCTGTTTTTTTCTCTAGTATCAGTGATGTTTACATTCAGCTTGACATGGTTTCAGGTGAGTCATTCAGTTCAGTGCAGAGCGTGTTATGTAACTTATTGTTGTTGAAAGATGCGTTCGCTGACAAAGTTCTGGTTTGGTCCATTTTTCTTTTTCTACTGTTGCTGCATGAGAAACCATTAATGTCCCAAATAGTGATAGCTGGGAGTCCTGTCTGTTTTGTTTTGGTGCCACTTTTTAAAGTTGGACTGTGCATGAGTTCTGTATAAACATTCTGCATGTGTTCAGGTAGAAAACCGCTGGATTCGTTCGGTACACGAGAGTACCAAACAGACAGAGCTTTACTGAAAAATCTGAATCCGAATACATGTATCGTTACAACACTACTAAGAATTCTGCCAGAGTTACGATAGAATGGTTTAAGTCCATTAAATCTTAATACATTAATATATTGGAATGAACTAGTCAAAGTCCAGTCCTAAATCAATAGTCAAAGCAGTGGCACGATTTAAAAACTGTGGTTTACAGACGTTCTCCATTAGAGCTGGGTATCGATTCAAATTTCAAGAATCGATTCTATTCTGATTCTCAAGAGTTGGAATCGATTATCGCAATCTGATTCGATCCGATCCAATCTGTTCCAATTTAATATTGATATGGGTCAGTGCTATTAAAAACTTTTTTTGATCCGTTACCTTAATTATGGCTGTAATACAATGACGCATCACTGGGTGAGAAACAGTTCACCGGGAAACACCTAGCCTAAGCCTTAAAGGGGCTATATGCAATTTTCTCAAATTTAAACTCGCGGCTGACTCCTGTGGCCAAAAAAAGGAACTGCTCTTCCTTTCTGCTTGCTCTCACAGCGCACGCTCATACGCCGGTCGCTCTCAATCTTCGATCTTTTTTGGGCACTTGTCAGGGGTTTAACTGTTTTAGTCTTATGTGGAGTTACTGTTGGTCTCAGAGTTGTCCTTGGTCTCTTCTGTGTATTCGCACAATCCATTGAACTGCTTGCGAGTGCTGACTAGCGGTAGTGGCAGAGTGATCTGAAACATTTAACAAGAACGCGCTTGACGTCACATCCGCAGACACCGAGGGAAAATCCGACCAGACAGAAAATAGAAAAAAACTGGATACAGGCTTATAGGTGCACCCACTGTGAGCTGACAAGGTGTCAGTATGCTCATCAGGAGATGTTTGAGTCATTAATAAAATAAAAAATAAAAAGGCAAGGCAATTTTATTTGTATAGCACACTTTCAACAGCAGGGTAATTCAAGGTGCATTACATGATTTGGTGATTTAAAAAAAAACAAAAAAAAACACATGGAATATAGCATTGGAAATTAAAAGTAAAAGAAACACACATTACACATGATACACAATAAAGCGAGAGAAAGATCAAAAAAGCAAGAGAGCATGAACACATTTCATACAAATGACATCAAGCATTTACTCAAAGGCAATTTTAAACAGATGGTTTTTAGTCTCGATTTAAAGCAGTTCAGAGTTTCAGCAGCTCTGCACTCGTCAGGAAGTCTGTTCCAGATAAGGGGACCATAGAAACTGAAAGCTGCTTCTCCATGTTTAGTTCTGAGTCTAGGGATGTTTAGTAGGCTAGAGGTGGAGGACCTGAGTGGTCTTGGTGGTTGGTACCATGACAACAGGTCTTCAACATATTTTGGTGCTAAGCCATGTAATGATTTATAAACTAGTAGGAGTATTTTGAAGTCTATTCTCTGAGCTACAGGGAGCCAGTGTAAGGACTTTAGAACTGGGGTGATGTGCTCTACTTTCCTGGTTCTAGTGAGGATGCGAGCGGCAGCGTTCTGGATCAGCTGCAGCTGTCTGACTTTTTAGGCAGACCTGTGAAGATGCTGTTGCAGTAATCAATCCGACTAAAGATAAACGCATGGATGAGTTTTTCTAGGTCGTGTTGCAAAATCAGTCCTTTAATCCTAGAGATGTTCTTCAGGTGATAGAACGCTGACCTTGTTATTGCCTTTATGTGACCCTGGAGGTTCAGGTCTGAGTCCATTACTACACCTAGGTTACGAACCTGATCAGTAGTTTCTAGCTGTATTATTTGAAGCTGTGTGCTGACTCCTGATCGTTCCTCCTTGGGTCCAAAAATAATCACTTCAGTTTTGTTTCTATTCAGCTGGAGAAAGTTATGGCACATCCATCCATTTATTTGGTCAATGCATTGATTTAGGGTTTGAATGGGTTCAGAGTCACCTGGTGACATTGGAATGTAGAGCTGAGTGTCATCTGCGTAGTTATGGTAGCTAATGTTATTGGTTGCTATAATCTTGCCTAGTGGGAGCATGTAGATATTAAATAAGAGGGGCTCCAGGATGGAGCCATGGGGCACACCACATGTGATTTCTGTTCGTTCTGATGAAAAGTTTCCTATTGAAACATAGAAGTCCCTGTTCTTTAGGTAAGACTCGAACCTCCCAAGTACTGTACCAGAGAGTCCGACCCAGCTCTCCAGTCGTTCCAATAAAATATCATGATCAACAGTGTCAAATGCTGCACTGAGGTCCAACAGAACCAGCACTGTGGTTCTTCCACAGGCTGTATTTATGCGGATGTCATTGAATACTTTGACGAGGGCAGTCTTGGTGCTGTGGTGAGCACGGAAACCAGACTGAAAAACATCAAAACGGTTAGTCATTGTTAGGAAGCTATTTAACTGCTGAAACACAGCTTTTTCAATAATCTTACTGATGAATGGAAGATTAGAGATTGGCCTGTAGTTCTGCATTAACGTGTTGTCCAGATTTTTCTTCTTTAGCAGTGGTTTAATAACTGCTGTTTTTAAAGCCTGAGGGAAGACACCTGATAGCAGGGATGAGTTCACTATTTGAACAAGATCAGACACAATAACAGGAAGAACTTTCTTTAGAAAAGCTTAGGGTAGGATATCAAGACAGCAGGAGGAGGAGCTTAATTGGATAATGATTTTTTTCAAGGCTCTTCTGGTTTAATTCGTGGAATTCAGACATTTTCTCTACATTGTTGTTGATTGGGGATGGCACTGGTTGTGGGTTCGATATTGAGGTACAGATTGACCGTCTAATTTTTAGAATATTTTCTGTGAAAAAGCTGGCAAATTCATTGCAGGCCCTGGTAGAGTTTAGTTCAGGGGCTACTGTCACTAAAGGATTAGTTAGTCTTTCCACTGTTGCAAATAGAGTCCGTGCATTATTGATGTTTCTGTTGATTTCAGAAAAGAACGATTCCCTAGCATCTTTTATAGTTAGCTGATATCTATTCAGTCTCTTTGTAGATCTCACAGTGAACCTGGAGCAGAGTTTTCCACCATTTTCTCTCGGCTCGTCGACACTCTCTTTTTTCACTACGTACCAGTGGATTACTTGCCCACGGAGACTTCTTTCTACCTGAGACTACTTTCACTTTAGTTGGAGCAATGGAATCCATGATGTCTGATATTTTCGCAAGGAAATTATCTACCAGCTTATTTACTGAGTTTGAGTTGGGAGATGAGGGGGATGTAGTGGAAGGGTAAATACGTTTAAAGGTTTCTACTGAACTGTCCCCTAGAAAAAGCTTTTTTACAGTGGTCTTACTGTGGCTGGATAATTTAGCAGAGATGGTACTTTCAAAGAAAATACAGAAATGGTCAGATAATGCAATATTAATTACCGAGATGTTGGAAATATTTAAACCTTTGCTGATAATTAAGTCCAGAGTGTGTACTTTATTGTGTGTTGGTTGTTTGACATGCAGGGTCAGGCCGAAGTTGGTGAGAGTATCATCTAATGTTTTTGCTTGTCTATCTTGGGGGTTGTCGGTATGGATGTTAAAATCCCACACAATGATTAGTTGGTCATAGTCGATACATATTACAGAAAGAATGTCATTGAAATCATTAAATAAGTTAGAGTTAAGTTTTGGTGGTTTATATAAACTTAGAAATAAAGCTTTGTTAGGCTCGTTTATCTGGGTGGCCAGGTATTCAAAAGAATCAAACGTGCCCAGGGTTACCTTTTTAAAGTTCATTGAGTTGTGAAAAATTGTGGCTACACCTCCACCTCATCTGTGTTTCCTACTCTCGCTTAAGAAATTGTAATTTGGAGGAGGAGATTCTATCAATGAAGTTGTTTCGTTATTTTCATCTAGCTAAGTTTCTGATGAAAAAAAGGGGATGTAAATTATGCTCAGTGATGAAGTCATTGATAAGAAAAGACTTCCCGGATAGAGATCTAATGTTTAATAAAGCTAACTGAAGTATTGTGATGATGGGCAGTTGAACCTGCTGACAGGTTATCAATTTGAGATTTTGTTTAATATGAGAGCGTGTGGTCAACGGTTTATGTTTCCTGCTGCTGATAATCGATGGTATGCTAAGTTTGGGGGATATATCAAATATCTGTAATAATCAGTGGGGGGAAGCTCCCAGGCTTATTGACACTAGTCTCAGGGGTTTGGTGTAGTCTAAGTTTAGGTGTTAATTGTGTCCCAAATTTGATTTGCTCGTTCAGTCTGTCTGTAAAGTTTCTAAATGGAGAATCATTTTATGTGGCTGAGTCACAAGGAAGATGAAGACTTAATCTCTGATGGTTGTTTATCTGTTTGGTCCTGTGGTGTCATCATGACTTGGTGTTTTTGTTCTCTGATATGCATGAGCGCTTTCTGATTTTGTTGCTAACAGCCTTACTCCGGCCTTGTTAAGATAACAGCCTGCTTTGAACAGATGATTACCACTTCCAAATACTTTGAAATTATTAATAAATGTTAACGACTTCTCAGCTGATTGTTTCTTCAACCATTTATGGAGCTTGCGGAGTCTGCTAAATCTTTTATCATTCCCTTCAGGGACTGGTCCGCTGTTGAGGATGTTTACGTTAAGTCCGTCAAGTCTCTGTAGGAGATCAGAATAGTCTCTCTTCAGAATTTCTGATTGTGTCATCGCGATATCTGCTTATCCAGCGTGAATGACGAGTTTTTCCAAAGTAGGATGTTGGTCCAAGATGTTCTGGATTTTTTCTGATATTTCTCTCACTGTATTTTTGTAGCAGCTATAAACTTTGGTGTTCTTGCTACAAAAAGCCTCAATTCCATTAATTGAGCCGTCTTGTATGATAACAATCTTTGCTGGGGGGGCTCTTACTTTGTTATGTGTCCGTTTGATGCGGCTGGGTTTCTCCTGGTGGCTTTGACTGGTCCTGGGGGCTGCGTCATCTTTCGGGGAACTCAAGGCTGTGAATCTGTTTTTCAGCAGGATTCCAGGTGGAGAAATATCGCTTGTTTTTGGCTGAAACCTCTTTTGTTTACTTTTAGCAGAAGCAGCAGGTCTGGGTTCAAAGCTTTCTCTGTTCTTGAGTTTCTTTTGTTTTTTCTTCCTCGGAGAACAGGCTGGGGTTGATGATTCCGTGCGTTTTAAAGCTGGCCAGTCTTCATTAGAGTGCGGAGTTCTGCAAGTAAGACGTCTGTTTGCTGATGGAGTTGCGCAGTCCTGTGTTTTCTCTGTGACACGGTTAGACCGATGTAACACCGGGCTGATAGGCTGTTCCCTGTGTGTATTCAACTGTAAAGTTGTGTCGTTTCCATAATCAGCGTGGAGATCAAAATTAATTTCCAGACAACATAGCTTCGTTTCAATGCCCTCGATTCTGTGGAGCAGTTTTTCAAAATCCTCAGTTGAGCAAAAAGCCATGTTGATAAGTCCATAAAAAAGTAATCCAAGAAGAGATCTGGTCCAATACAGTAACTCCAGGGCCTGGGTAGATAAAGTAACTAAGAAAAGGTTAAGAAAAGAAAACAAAAGAAAACAAGAAAAGGAAAAGGAAAAGAAAATAAAGTTAACGGATCTGGAAAGAGACAGAGCAGCTGCTCCTCCTTCAGCAGTCAGGGTGGTTTGACTATTTATAAGGCTATTGTTACGTTTATTTTGGGGAAAATGTTGCATATAGCCCCTTTAAAATGGCTGTCTGGACTTTTCCTTCCCATTTTAGCTGTAAAAATGGGCAAACAATGTTAAAAAATCAAACCGATTTTTGGACTTGTGAATCTATTCGATTTTCCGATTTTTTTCAACACAGCACTACTATCCATTCAATCTGACTAAGTCTAAGCTATTTGGGGCACCATATCAGGGGGGTTAATAGAAATGAAAGCTAAAATGTTCAATATGTTTTGGGGAGAAACAAAATTAAAACAAAGTTTTTTAATCAAAATCAAGGCTCAGTTGGTCTATTAAATAAAATTCCGATAAATAAAACTGTCTGGTACTTTTCACAGGTTTTATCTTTTGAATGAGTATTATATTGTTTTTAGCTGTATGCCTTGCATTGTATTTAATTTTTGTAGCCATGAACTTAAAATCTGCTGTTAACTTTGAGCTGAACTGAATGTGACAAAGTTCTAGCAGTGTGGTTACTTCTGTAGTTGCACTCTTCTGTAAATGCTACTTCAACAAATCGCCTTTCAATCATGCAGCTTTTTAGCTCTTGTGTGACCCGCGCTAGGTGTTGTGCCTTAGGATATTTCCGAGCTGCTTGCATGCCTCGGCTCGTCTCCCGGCCACATTAAAAACGCCACGCCTCCGTTTAAAGCCAGTCCCCTGAAACTGCCGCACGCCTCCTGCTGCTGGCGTCGCGTTCAGATGATACTAGTTTACTTTCAGATAAGAGGGAGCGTGTATCGTCTGAACACATACCTTGGAGGTCATGCGCTGCATGTGCGCTGCCGGGTTTCCCCGTACGCTGATTCACAGTTAGCGAGGAACATGTTGCGAGCAGGGAGGAATGCTGGATGTTTCTGTGACTAAACTATTATTCAACACCTCTTTGCCTCTCGATTGGCTTTTGTGGGTGTGTGCCTGCACAACTGCAGATTCTGATTGCTCAGACTCATTCATATTCTAACTAACCTAGACTTGCTTTTAGTTGTATACCCTATTTCTTATAATACTAATTAACTTTTGTTTAAGTCTACATATAAACACCTAAAACACGAAAGGTTTTTGCAAAGCCTATCTGTTCATAGGCAGAATCCAGCTAGGGGTGTAGGATTCCACTCACAAGGCAAGATTTAAAGATTTGAGAAAATTAGAAACCCTCATTTTTCTACTTCACAAATTTGTGTTTTAAAGAATCTGTAATCAGTTTAGAATAAATAAAAGGAGGCTTTCTTAACATGTCTTGCAGTTTTCATCCTCTTGTCCACATATGGTGCTCTTGATGTCAAATAAAAAGAACTGAAAACGCATATTTGGCACTTTAACCAGAACAAAAATTACCAAAGCCTAAAAAAAAAAAAAGTGTTCAGTGTCTACTTATTTCATGAGACAAGTCATGAAGACGGCAACTGGACAGAACTTAAGGCAGATTCACCTCGACTAAAAACACTGTTATGCTCCAATATTATGGGACCGAAGATCATGAGCGGCCCGTACAATAATTACTATGTGTGCATTAAACTGACAAACTTTCTGATGTTTCCTATAGTGGATAAAAACATGAATAGGTATCTGCTAAGGCTGCAGGACATCTGGAAAACGCACAATGTGTGATAATGTCAAGGATGCACCGATACCACAATGTGGGCAGATATTGACATCTAATATTAACATCGTTAAGGCCAATAACTGATATTTAGCGGTATTCAGCTAAAATGCATAATTTTTA
Source organism: Valencia hispanica (assembly GCA_963556495.2). Lineage (NCBI taxonomy): Eukaryota > Metazoa > Chordata > Actinopteri > Cyprinodontiformes > Valenciidae > Valencia > Valencia hispanica. The sequence continues at coordinate 54,109,521 of OY747703.1, read as the reverse complement.
ATTATTTTACTAAAACATGAACATGCACTCAGGCTGGACAAAGTTATGCAGTTTTTTCACAACACCCTTTCAATGTACATATTAGACATCATTGGAAAGCTAGGATTCTTGTGATTCCAATGATATATGCCAATCAAAGATACAATCATTAGACAGACTAAACATTTTTGTCAAACCAGTCGGAGTGCAAAATAATGTTAAACTCACTGTTCGAAGTCTCACATCATTGACGGAACAGAGGCATCTTGAACTAAAACTGCCTTTTTACATCCACAAGGGTCCAATTAATGTTCTCTAATAAAATAACTAGTCCCCAACAAGTCTTACGTCCACAATCCAACATAATCTGCTGCGGAAAACCTTCCGAATTTCCTTCAGATTCGTCTAGTTCTCACAAAGTTTTCATCGTAGCTTCAGTTAGCATGATTTTTCCAAAGCATTTTGGGGGGGAAATTGCAGGAAATTGAAGGGGTTAAAACTATATAGAAAAAAAGCATTTTTTTGGGTAGCTGAAGACAGAAGTATGCATTACAGGAGAGTTTCATCTCAGGTGCTTCGGTGAGCTTAACCATACAGTACAGTTGCGCAGAATAAATCTTCCATGCTCCGTTTTCATTTTCTCTGTCTTTCATATTGATTTTACTGAAAACCTAGTCAAACACAAACTCCATTAATCACAATTAGCATCAGGATGTTTTCTGACCTGATGGTTCCTTCGACAAAAGGATAAAAACTGAGCGACTCTCTGGCTCATGCATTAGAAAAACATTATGATTCCCCACTCGCTACAACCAAAAGGAACTGATGCTGAAAAATCATTCCCATACTCAATGTTCTTAATTAGGCTTTTTTTCATACAGTGCTCCCTTCAGTCAGCGCACTCTGAGGACGGTTTGTACGTACAGATGGCAGCCTACAGAGCGCCATGGGAACTAAAGCTGTGCTACAGATAAAATAAGCTCATTTGACTTCAGGATTTGTTCCTCCCCAAAACAAAGTTTATGACATTCCCACAGTTTCTCCTATTGGTTTCCCTTCTAGATATCCACAAGGCCTTGCTTTGCTCCTTCACAACCTTGACATTTTCATACATAACCTTTTTTCCCCCCCATGGTCACATGCATTTGCCAAAGCTGCATCCTTAAAATGCAACACATTCCTCTGGTAGGCAGACTAGGTTCGCTGCTGACAAGAGGATCTTACACAATCTCCTTTCAGTCATTTACAGAGAAGGCAATGTGTAAAAAAGAGGTAAGAAAAAAAACAACTGAGCAACGAATATGCTGGTGCACATAGGACACAGACGTAGGGTAGGATTAAATATCAATGTCAAAACCATTTTCCTTGATTATGGAAAAATATATCACAAGACACCAGTTATTCTGGCGGATTAGCGGGCAGAAACCACACACAATCTGGAGTCTACATATTTAACTACAGGCTAGTTGCTGATCTCAATAGATTTTGTAACACAGGACAATGTGATCCCTTCTCAAAAACGCCATATCTGCAGCAGATAGCTTGTGGAGAGCCAGACCACCAAGGCAAATGCGGATGTTGTTGGAGCGTACATTTCATCAGGTAGGAAAAGGCTTTCGTTTAATGATATTTATCTTTTTTTCCCCTCTGTGTCCGACAAAAATGGTGGGGGGGAACGCTTGACTGCAGATGAAGCGACTGGGGCACAATTGGAAACAGTAGTCGTGTTGCGATTGGAGAGCTTGCTCATCTACCACACATCAATGTGCTTCTGGGAAAAGCATTTTAACTCCAAGTTGTCTACCAACCTGCAGATAGGTGTATCAATGTGTGCAAGATCTGCGAGAGCAACTGGGTGAAGGCGGCTCTCGAGTAAAACGCTTTAATGGGTCGTATTCCTGGAGAAGTGCAACATAAAATTTAGTCCATTTAGCATTTAGGTGACGTCTGAGTAATTATTTTCTCTACAGACCGTTTGTGTAGCATGAGAATCAAGAGATTGTCGAAGGTTTTAGTAGTGCCAAAGATGGTGTCGGCTAAACAACTAGTAGTGTAGTTAAACTCCCTTAAGTAACTTGTGGACTGTGGGGAACGGAGGGGAAAATGCAAATTGTGACTAACTACCATGAGCTACAAGCTTTAACACAAACTAGCTGTAAAACTCTTATTAAAGCTCTTCAAAACACTAGCTGCACCAGCAGGGCAGACGCTCAGCCTTCAAGACAAAGTTGGATGACATTAGAAAATCTTGCGATGACGATATCAGTTGCAATATTTGCCTACTTTCTTCTTTCATCCCTTTCTCATCTGTGCTTCCATCACTCTGTGACCTTTAGCCTTTTGGGCCATTGTAAACATCCGACTCTGTCCAACTTGCTAAACAATGCATTATCATGCAAAATGCAAGTTCATTACACTTGGAATATAGTAACCAACAATCATTGTACTCCAAACGGTTTATGATATGAATCGTGCACACATTCAGCCGAGAAACATACTTCAAGAACAAGCCATAAGAACTCCCAAAGCACGTCGGCGAGAGGAGAGAACACATTTTTCAGTCCTTGTGAAACATTTCTTGGCCTTTAGGTATTTTAGGTCAAGAAAAAGGTGAGAGCTCGATACGAGATGCAGCAAGTCGTCCAAATTAGTTTCCGAACAGGTCCTCTTCAGGTTTGGGTGGCGTTCCATTTAGGTTTGTTCAGTTTCAGGACATTTTACAGCTTGCTAAGGGGTTAACCTTTGTGCTCATGAACAATCTGTTACCAAGAAATTTAAATAAAAATAAATCATCAGCTTTCAGTTAAGTTGACAGCAGAGGAGAAAGCACATCTTAAAAATGAAAAAAAGATTCAGACAACTCAAACTGACTGGTACCTTTAACGAAATCAAGCTAAAATGAATGATGTAACAACCTTAACCTCAGCTAAAAGCCATATGTGATAGTTTGTATGTTTTCTTATCCAAACTATGCATACACACACAATCTTTTAAAATAACATGTTATCCTCCTGCTACGCTTACCACCTGTAACCTAATCCGCTCATCAAAATGCCTCAGCATCAAGTTCTATACGGCTTCTATTTTACACTTTAGCTACTAATCTTTACCTGGTTAATCAGTCTCAGTCCTCTGAGATCAGCAGTACCAAATTATTTTAATTAGTTATTAAATAAAAATGGAGAGAAAGAGAAGGAGAGAAATTTCTTTTCGAAGTCAAGTAAAGAAAACGGACCCACCTTTGAGTTCTACCACAAGTGGCTCCTCAAAGTCCCATTTGTAGCATAATATGGAAAAATTAGGAAAGGTATTCCAGTTTGTCAGGACATGGGAAGAAAAAGATTTTTTTTTAAAAGAGGAATTGGAGAAGATGTGAACACTCCTTGGAATGTCAGCAAAGGAAAGTCTGTGGACATGGAAAGAAAGGTCCTCGCAGTGTCCCATCAGTCCCCAAAATGATTCGTCTCGGAGAGCAGGGGTCTCTGTTTTTCTCACTGCGTGTGTGTGTGTGTGTGTGTTCGTCTGTACATGTCCTCTGGCTTAGAGCCAGGACAAAGATATCACACTGAGCCATAGTAGCTCTAATGCAATCAGGGACTGTGGCCAAAACATGACCAGAACCTCTTTTCTTTATCAGCCAATTTCTTTAATCTTCAGGTTAAAAGTTATTGGTCAATCGCAAAAACATAAGAAAAAAAAGAAGGAAAAAAAAGAGCGGCTCTTAGATGGGAAACTCATTTCACTGATAGACTGCGTCTGCGTCACAGTTACTTGGGAAATAACACAAGTTGGTAACAATATTTCACAGCTGGTCGCAACACTGACCCCCCCCGACGGCAGGTTGGGATAAACATGGACACGGACTGACGCTCACAGCAGAGAGCAGGTGAAGAGGGGCAAAAAGTCCCATGACAGCAGTGGCCTAAATTAAGGGGCTGTGGGCATAGCAGCTAGGGTCAGATCACATAGTACTACATGACAGGAATGCCTGCTGTGCGTCCGTGTGTGTCTCAGTGTGTGTGTAAAATGAGAGGTAAAATATGAAATCATGACTTAGATCAGTATTTGTGTCGCCTATTTCAGAAAGTTAAACTCATTATATAGATTCATCACACGGTGAAAAATTTCAAGCCATTTCTTATGGCAGATGGCCGCTCGTACTGAGCCAGGTTCTGGTTCTGCTGGAGGTTTCTTGCTGTTAAAGGGGAGTTTTTCCTCTCCACTGTTGCTACATGCTTGCTCAGAATGAGGGATTGCTGCGGTTGGAGTCGGCAGCAACGAGGCACAACTGCCGGTCAATGACTCCATGCAATCCGCTGGGATTCCTTACATAGAAAACTAGCTAAACCTTTTAAACTTATTTGAATCTTTGTATTGAAATCTCTTTGCAGAGAGAAAAGTGCCTTGAGATGACATCTGTTGTGAATCAGCGCTATATAAATAAACTGAATTGTATTGTAACACTTGTTCTTTTTCAAATACGATCGGTCTCTCTGAGTTGCATACAGTGTTGTAGTCAAGTCGCCATCTCTCGAGTCCAAGTCACACTTGAGCCCTTAAGAGTTCGAATGAAGGTGAAAATCCCATAGGATTAGTCCGAGTCAAGTCGCAAGGTCCTAAAGGCCAAGCCCCAGTCCAAGACAAGTCATTATCACCTGAGAGCAAATCATAAAGAAGAGAGGAGGGTGGAGATAGAATAATGAAAGCCATACATGAGGCGCATTTCCGCTATCGGTACTTTGGGGTAATTTAATCAGATCTTTTTCTGATGGGGTAAATCTGTTGGCCCGCTCCTCTCAGTCGCCATGTCTCCATACACAATCGGCCCTTTAAGGAATCAGCTAAAGACATCCGCATATCACTACTGTTTCAGCAGCAAGTAGCGTCACTGATCAGCGCAAAAAGGCACCCAGCGTAGCGTAGAAACAACAAGAGAACGACAATGGAAAAAGCAGGGCTTGTTTCTGTGTTTTTCTGTTTGTCGTTGTTATAAACTGCTTCGCCAGCAACTCTTCTTAATTTTACAATACCGATCGTTTGGCGACTTCTGCTCATTTCCCTCTGAATTACAACCAATCAGCGCAAGCACAGCTCCATCTGAGTGACTTGTTTGGGCCATTCCAAGACATATCCCCACACAGGTACTCCGTTGGTTCCTGAAATGGTCCCGAAAATGTCCCTGTTTGTTTAGAGCTGCCTTTGAGTAATGTTTTCATGTATCATATGTTTTGTGTAGCCTATGCTTCTTACTTTATTGCGCTTTTTACTTTATATGCTTTGTCAGTGTTTTACTACTATTTTTATTTTACCCCTTAACCATGTAAAGCACCTTGAATTACCTTGTTGTTGAAAGTGTGCTATACAAATAAAATTGCCTTGCCTGTCGGCCCAGTGAAGTGGAGACAAACGCATATCGGGATGGTCCGGTCAAATTACCCTGAAGTTCCGATACTGAAAACATGCCTATGGTTTACTTTAAAAAAAATAAAAAATGTATGTAGCATGTGCAAAATAATATGTCATGCTTAGAGTAAATGTGAAAACAAATAATCTACCCGTCAACAGTACATTTACAAAGGCTTTGCGAAGTTGTTATTAAATTTATATTGTAATCTGACCTAATATAACAAGCTAACATTAGCATCAGCTACATGGTAATTCCAACAATAGAAAATTATCAGGTCTGAGCCCAAGTCCAAGTCTTAACGTTGCAAGTCAGAGTCCAAGTGCAAGTCAGTGTGCTGCTCGAGTCAAGTCACAAGTCCCTTAAAGGAGGGGTGGCACGTACTTCTTATGCAGAAAGACCAATTCTGAGGTCCAGTACATCAATAATTTTACCTGAAATAGATCTGTAAGTTCAATAAATGATTTATACCTATTTGAAATTTTGCACTCACAGCATGTCCCCACTGAACGCCTTGAAATTAGCTGCATGTCTCTTTAAGAGTCTCGGACATGCCCCCTTCAACACGCTGTAGTCAACGTCACAACATTCTCCAGTCGCATGGGGACGAAGCATTACAGTACTGTAGCATCGGTGCGATGGCCGGACTTTTGTATTCATGTCCCCGCCCACCTTGGCTTCCGACCACCCACGGGAAGCCTGGATTGATTTTGCGGCACGGACAGAGCAGAGCATGTCTCTGCTAGTAGAAGCTAACCATTAGCGACTCCACAACATGGCGGAACACATTCGGGCGCGGTGTTATTTGTGCTTGGTGGCGGTACGGCACAGATCGGTCTTGTTCAGTGTGCTTTTCTTCTGGTCCGGAGTGGTTGAACACAAATGCCTAACGTTGTGTTGGACTAGTGCGACGACAAATATGACGCACTCATATGTCTTGTGCTCGTCGGAGGCAGGGACCCTTTTCTGTCCCCGAATCAATGGACTGTGCTGTGTGAGGTCAGAAGCTCCGCCCTAACCGTACCGTACCACTGGCCTATGGACCTACAACTGAAGGGGACCGATGAATGGTGTGGTACGGTTGTATGGGCAGGTTTTACAATAGAATAAGACAAAATAGCATACCAAACCACACCCACCAGTGCCGTAATGCCACCAAGCACAAAACTGTCTGTACCGCATCATTGGACCACGGTGTTGATTCCAGGGATAATTTTTCCCCTAACAATCAGAACACAATCAGTCACTGTGGCGAGTTTTTAAAAACAGTGGGTTCCTGTAACGGAGTCGCTTTGACTCGACCAGTGACGCCACCCCCTAGCCAATCAACGGCCGGCAGTCTTCGGATGTCAAGGTATCAGCTCGACTCGACTCAGCTCGCCTGGAACCCTGGCCAAGTAGAAACTAAGGAAGTACCAAGTACTAGTACCTAATGGAAAACCCTACAAACCGTGTGTAGGCGCAGCGTTTCTTATGTGTGAACGTCAGAATCTCGCATGAGACAATATTTGGAGTTGAGTGAACTGTAAATGAGGAAATGCCCTACAAAACTTACAGCAGATCATAACCTTTAAACCCGGAGATAGAGTATGACATGATCCACTGATATTTCAAGACGGTTTCTGTTATTGCGTTTAAAGTCCTTTAGAGGAGATGCCCCCCCACCCCCACCTATTGCTGCATCCATGTTAACCTGCAGTGAATCTGTGATTTTCTTTCCTATTCTAATTCAACTGTAGTTTTTTCAGTAGGGATAAGTATTGCTTTTCAGGATGAAGTGAAATTTAAAATATCAATCATATTAAACATTGATTTAAAATTCCCGAGTAAACACCATGATACCACAAAGTTTTCGTTATATTGCTCAATCCTATGAGAATCTCACAGCAGCCTTTGTCCAACTGGTACAAATAAGAATTAGATCAACTTTATTAAAGTGAGATAATTTTCTAATATAATCTTGTCTTATTTTCAAGTGCAAAAAAAACATTTTAATTATATTTAAACTAATTCTACCCCACTGACTTTCAAAGAAGTTGTGGCTATACGCGTGTTGCGGATTTTCGGCTGTTCACCGCACTCAGACAGCCTCCCGTTGGCAAGAGATAAGAGATTTTCAGTCTAAAAGAACAGGTCGACCTTCTTACCAACCCCCCCACCAAACGTCTTTGCTGAAACTCCTGAATGAGCACAAACAAGCTCTTCTGCCTGAGATGGTAGTAGAGAAAAACCTTTAGTAAAATGTACAACAGGTGATGCATACAAGGACCATGCAACTCTTCAGTGAGGAAGGTTGTCATGTTAAACGAAAACTAGAGGTTAAAAAATCCAAACGAGACTTTGCGACAATAGGAAAAACTACCTGAAACTGAAATGAGTGTTCACAAAACTAACTAAAACTGAATTCATTGAGAAAATTTTCTTACTTTTCCTTTCTGTGTCTCATGCAGTAGAATAAAGTCAAACAACCCCCCAGACCACTCAGGTCCTCTAATTCCAGTCTGCTAAACATCCCTAGAATTAGAACCAAACACGGAGATGCAGCTTTCAGTTTCTATGCTCCTCTAATCTGGAACAAGCTTCCAGAAAACTGCAAAGCTGCTGAAACACTGAGTTCTTTTAAATCACAACTAAAAATGTATCGGTTTAGAACTGCCTTTGAGTAATGCTTTGCTGTATCATGTTGAGTGTGTTTCTTGCCGTTTTTACATTATATGCTTTGCAATGCCTTGATGTAGCTGTGTGTGCTTCTTGCTTTATTGCTGTTTTTAATTTATATGCTGCCTGTGTTTGACTGCTATTTTTATTTTACCTCTAATCATATAAAGCACCTAGAATCACCTTGTTGTTGAAAGTGTGCTATACAAATAAAATTGCCTTGCCTTGCCTAGAGGGATCATCAGTCTACGTCACTCCCGGCTCTACTGCGCGTGTTGTCTGCAGAAAGCGGCGCAATCGTGTCGGGCAGGATTTATAGAACCTCATCGACTCGCACCTCTTACAAGTTAAACAAAAGACATTTTTGGTTGTAACCCATCAGAGGGAGAGATTGGAAACGGTGATTAAACATGCAACAGTCTGCAGCCATCACTTCATACCAGGTTTGTTAGCCGTGGCTAACAAACAAGGTAACCTCGCTAACCAACACTGGAACTGCAAGATAACCGCAAATAATAACAGTGGGAGCCAGAGCAATATAAAGGGCCGGTGTAGGTTGTGTTTATGAACAAATAATCCCTCTCTAGTTTCTATTTGTTGGTTGCTTTTTTCCTCCCTCTCTATACTGCATAATGTCAATATGGTAGATATGTCAGTCAAGTCGTCTGTGTCGAAGTGGACCTTCCACACTTAGCGTCATGTCAACAAAGGTTGGGAGAAAACGCCAAAGTCCAATTTTGGGATTACTTACAACCAGAATATGTGCAAAAATGATCAAAAGCATCATTGTACTTGTGATGGCTTGGCTCTTGTTTTGTATTGTTGCCAGTCAGTTTGGGTGTTTTTATCAGAACTGTTGCACCTGCACTTATTGTTGAGCTTCCTAATGTACAGGTGCTGTTTTTGTGTTTATAGAACTTTTGAACGTTACTCTGCTATATATTTTTATACTTGCCTGATATGTGGGGGAGGGATAGGAATCTGGTCTTTGTGGGATCATTTTAATTCTGTAAAGCACTTTGAGTTGCAATTGTATGAAAAGCGCTTTATAAATAAAGTTTGATTGATTGATTGATTGATTGATTGATTGATTGATTGATTGATTGATTGATTGATTGATTGATTGATTGATTGATTGATTGATATGTATGGTTGTTCATCTGTCCCAAGTCAATAAGTTTTTTAAAAGATAAAGTACTTTTCTGAGATTTTGTTACACATTTCTTCTTTTTTTTTGTCTTGCTCCTTGTATGCAACTTGTATTACGAAAAGACTAAAACTATAACTGAAACTAATAAAAACTAAATTGAAACTACGCATTTTCAAAAAAACTAAACCAAACTAACAAATAATAAAAACTAATTGAAACTAAAATAGAATTGAAAATCTTAAGTCAAAGCTAAATAAAAACCAAAGCTAACGAACATTTTAAAACTATTAAAACCTTGTCAGTGATTCAGTACTAACCGAACCATAGTGACACCTCTTTGTGTGCCGCTTGCAGAGTGACTACAGGTTAAGTAGCCTAGATGCCAGCAAGAACAGCCTTGACACTGAGATAAAAAAAAAAAATGTTTTGGATAAAATATATAGTTAACAGAAAAAAGGTAGAACTAATATGAGTAAAGGAGTGTGGGACCACTCCTCTTTCTCTCTCTCTCTCTCTCTCTCTTCACTCGCCATCTGGTAGCCATCAGCGGCTCACACAGGAAGTGGAGGCCATGTCTTACTGGGGCGCCAGGGAGCGGCTCTCTTCCCTCTTGGTGTTAAGAGAAACAACAATTGCCAGTGCAATGCATAGCAGAGCAGAGTAGTCCGGCCCATCACCACCTAAACTAAAACAGGCGGTGGCAATGAGGGACCAGGCACTCACACCCCTGCAGCCCAGCAAAGAGGAGCGCAGAGCAGCCTCGCATTCCTGCCGCCTCAGCCTGCCAAGAAGCACTGGGAAGGGAAAGAAACAGTGAGAGAACAGAAAGCTGTTCTCACTGCAGGCTGTCTCATGGTGCTGCATTGAGAAGCACTCATCGTTTTTTTCTGTTTTTTTATTCCTGATTGCTTTAATGTTTTCACCTTCTTCAACAATAATGACAGGGCTATTGATTGCAATCGTCGCGGAATCATCAGCTATTTCGATGCAATTCTTTACCATTAGTCTGCACGTAGCGAGGGTCCAATAAAACCATGTTATTACAGATATGACAATTGATTATTTTACATTTCTGAAATGACACAGATGCCAATCCGATGGCAGCGGTCGCCACGCGGTTAGTGCCGACCATCTTTGGCCATCTGTGTTCTCATACTGGCCCTGTTTCACGTCCTCACCAGACTACAACTACACTCTGGAAATAGAAAGTAGTCTTATGACACACTATTTTTACTGCTTGTGTCATTAGCTGACAAGTTGGAACATGAAACAAACTGAGCCCAGTATGAAACCTTTGATCACCGTAGTGCACAGGATGAGAGAATAATCCAGAGCAGTGAAACAGAAAAAAAAAAATTCTTGTGCACCAGAACAGTTCTGAGTCTCTGTTTTTAATTAGAGCTGCATGTGGAGCTGTTCAGCCCGGCAAAGTACCAAAAAAAAAATCATTTTAGATAAATGATTTCTAATCAAATGGAAAGCACCTGGAAGTCAGCTAACCAAACATCTACATGCAAACCGCAGTGTCAGCTCACAGGACAGTAAACAGCTGCAGCAAGAGAAGGAGTCATCTTTTCACAAACAGCCCAAACTTAGCATTTACCTTCCAGTTCATTTCAACAACACAGCTACACTAATTTCAATACAAGAAGGACACAACACCTTGAAATAGGAGTAAATAATCAGAGTAAATAGTAGCGGTCTAACGGTACATATATTCGGATTTTTCGGTATGCAGAATGTTTATATGCAGAACTCAGAGCACAGTGCAACGTTCTGCAGCGCAACTTTAAAAAGTGACACCAAAACAAAACAGAAAGAACTCCCAGCTATCACTAAACTCTGCTATTTAGGAACATTAATGGTTTCTCATGCAGCTACAGTAGAAAAAGAAAGATGTGGTCCTGGCTGGGGGTCGGCCGGGGTGGGGTCTCTGTTGGCTGTGGGGGTCGTGGCCGGCCGGCATGTGCAGCCGCCTCTCTCTTTTTCTCTGGGCCGATTGTCATCGCCGGTCCCTGTATGGCGTCTCGCCTTGTTTGCTGGTTGGGGTGCCTGGCTGCTGGGTGGCGTTTCTGAGCCGGATCAGTCCTTTTTTTGCACTGGACTTGGCTCCTGGGTCTTGGTCTTTGTGCGGGGCGCTGGGGTTGGGCATTTGGCCGGGTTTGGTCGGACTTGCGGGTGGACTGGCCGGGTGGTGGGCGTACAGGGCAGGTGGGTGGGGCGCTGGGTTTGGTCTCCTGCCGGGCCATTGAGCAACAGTGGTCGCTCCACAAGGAATGAGGCTGGTGGATGTCGGCCTGGTGGGTCGGCCGCCCAGCTCATCGGTTTGCTCCTGGTCTGGGCAGGTACGTCGCCGTGGTTCGGGCTACGGGGGCCTCCGGTATGCGGGTGGCGCTGGGGGCCTCCTTTGCTGGCGGGGAGGCTGCTGCTGTGTAGTGACAGGTGCTCTCCCCCTACGAGGCACTTGGACGGGGGGGAGGGGTGTGCGGGAGGGGGGGTGTGGGGGGGGGGGGGGGGGGCGCGAACTCAACCTGGGTGTCTAGTGTCTTTTGTATTTTGAGAGTAGAGCTAATGTCAGGGTGGGTGGGTGTAGTTCCCCTTCTGGGATGGGGAACTGTTAAACCACATATAGACACTGAGGGCTCGGGGTGGGGGTTGGGGATGTGTGGCTGCCTTCCCCACATCTCACCCCTCTGTTTTAAATGCACATTATAACAACACGCATCAACACCATACTCGAGCGGGAGGATGGAGGCTAGGGGTCTTTTCACACCCCAGTTCGCTACGGGCCATCAGGGGTTGGGGTCCGGAGGAGGAACAGGCGGTCTGGTCGGGGTCCTGGGCTGTCGGGCTGCTTTGCCACTGTGGGGCCCTTGGCGGTCTGCTTGTCTCCATCCTAGAAGGTAGGGGGTCCATCTCCCGGGTCCGGGGGCTGGTGGCTCTACTGGGGCATCGGTACCTGGACCTGGGAGCATAAAGTGTGTATGGGGTGTGTGAGTGAGGGTACAGCGTCATTTTTTTGGGTGTCTTGGTGAGTCAGTGAGAATGTATGGGTTTAAGAGGGAGGGAAAGTATGACTGTGTCTGTATGTCTTTGTCTACCTGTCAGGTTGGATCTTGGTCTGCCCCCTCGCCTGGCGCACCTCAGGCCTTACACTTAATGGGGGGCCTATTTCCCTTCCGTCACTCCCCTCCGGTGACGGGGGCCCCTGCCTGCCGGTGCATCGGTGGTCAATCCGGTTCGGACCTGGCCGGGCCTGGGGGGGCCGCTGTGTCGGTCGGCCGATGCGCTGGGCCGATATCTTCCTTTGGTTGGTTGGGGCACCTCTTTTAGAGGTGCCAGGTTTGGGATTGTTGGGTGGTGCCTGCTCGGTGGCTCGGCGGGATGCGGATCCGACGTCTCTGCTCGTTTGATCACCTGTTCTGTGCACACCGTGTGTGGCCGGTTCATTGGCGGGTTGGACCGGCCCTGGCCCTCGTTGGATGCCTGGTCTCGGCGCCCTGCGTTGCGCGGGATCAGGACCCGGGAGCTGGTACAACTTGGTGTCCAGATGCTGGCTGAGCCCGGCCTGGGGATGCTGTCCATCCCCTGCGGCTATCGGTGGGGCGCTGGGATGTTGGCGGTGGGGATTGGCCTAGGGTGGGGGTGGCGCGTGGCGGCCGGCCGCGGCCCCTGCAGTGCCAGGGGCCCCTCGTCGGCCGGTCTCTTGTCGGGTCCCTGCTGGGGGGTGGGGTGCCCCTGGGCCGTTGCCGGCAGGGCCCGTGGGCTCGTCACTGCTGCCCCCCGGGCCCCTGCATAGTGGCCGCTGGATGTTCCCCTGGGGGTTCTCCTTTGCTCCACTCTTGGGGGATGCGGTCGGCCCCGCCCGGGTCCGCCTGGGGCTATGGGGGTCCTTTGGACGTCTTTGCTCCGATCTCCTTCATGTCTGCATCGATTCCTGGGAGACGTATTGATGTCTGCTCGCACCAGCTATCGAACACTCTTGTGGAGAAACCTTATATGCACCAGCATGCTAAAACACACACATAGGTGTGGGGTCTCTGGTGTTTGGGGATGTATTCTTGGGCTGAGGTTATCATTACTAGAGCTTGATTAATCGGTCCAATGAGTTTTTCTGTGACATTGTTGTTGTATTTTATATCTATTTTTGTGTGATGTGGTTGTGTGATTCTTAGTTCACAATGTTTGGTTTGTTTTGTCGATGTTCCTTTTTCGTGTTTTGTTTTTCCCCCTCTCTCTGCCGTCCTGTGGGTGTGGAGGCAGACTTCAATGTCTTCCTGTGTTTTCTTTGTTCCCCTTCCTCTCTTGTATTTTCAGCTCACCCTCTCTCTTGACTTTTTGTTTCCTACCTCTCTTCTTCATCTTCCTTCTTTCTTCTCCTTAATTTTCCGTCTCCGTGTCCATAACATCAGGAAATAAAAACCCCAACAATTCATAATAAAGATATTTCACATGTATATCAAGTGGAGGACTATAGCAAAAGCTGTACTGCTCCGCTTGTGAAAGTAAATCTGTTGGGCTTCTACTTGGTACTCAGACACCAATTCTGAGCTCCACACTGCCAAACAGGACACGTAAAAAAAAAAAAAAAGAGATGAACCGAACCAGAACTTTGTTACCCAACGCATCTTTGAACAGCAATAAGGTCCATAACACGCTCTGCACTGAACTGAACGACTTACCTGAAACATTAAGCTGAATGTAGACATCACTGATACTAGAGAAAAACCAGCTGACGTCCACATGGCTACCAGTAGCATCCAATCAGCCCAAACTCCTTATTTTGGATAAAACACAAGATTTCTCATGTCGGTAGAAACCCCATTGATGAGAAGTGATTTTTTCATCAGCTGCCCATGCTGCATTCAAGTACAGCTGGGACACTAGGCTGTCAAAATATCAAAACAACTCCAAAGTAATTTAAGCGTGTTTTACTCCCAAATATAGGCAAAGTATTAATTAAGCGTTCATAAACATTAACACAGACGGTTTTCAAGTGGTTATATTGTTTTCTACTCTGGCTATGTCAGAGTAGAAATGCGATCTTATTCTATTTTATCAGGATATGTGCAGCTTGTTTTTAATTATATCATCAGGATTCAGATGGAAAAAACCCCATTAAAGTCTGAACTGAACTGCCAGAAACCTAAGATGTAAACAAATGTATACTGTTAGAATAGATGGTTTAAGTGGCAATAGGAATGGTTAACATAATATTACATGGCTGAAAATATATAAATCTTCTAAAACTAAGATGAAACTGAGTCCTTAGGTGTTTAAGGTATTTAATTTAACATGTTTGGCCAAAACAAGGAGGGACAGTGATTACTCTCACATTCCCGACCCAACCCTTCTGACAGACACGTTAAACAGTATTTTGCAATCACTGTTAATCTTCTAGAGTGCATCCTCTTCAGTCTTCTTGTTCAGCTCCTGAGGAACCAGTCCACCATGCCAGTCTGATAGTAAAGCATGAAGCAGTCCCTCAAGGCCAGAACGTCCAGTAGATATCTTGCTGCTCTGACGTATGTCAACCTGGTGACCTGACAAATCTTTATCGGGAAACATTATGCTGGAACAACAAGCTTGTTTTCTCTGACCTGACCTCCTGCCCTAGATACATTCACTAAGACTGAGAATAGGTAATCCGATCCTAATTACATTGGAATATTCCTGCAACACCTCTAAAAGCAAGGGGCAAACTATTTGAGCTGGGTTAGGGTAGGATCACTCGCACATCTGCTGTATTCAAAGCATCTGTTTACATTCAGTCATGAATCATGTAGAGGACACAGCATGCATGGAAGAAGAAGCTTGAATCATTTAGGCCAGAATGTAAAAAAAAATGTATAAAAATTAGGCATTTAAAAAAATATCGATACATTGATATATCACAATATTTTATTTCCTGATATTTCCCTGTATCGTGATACATATCGTACCGACAGATTTTTACTAATACACATCCCTAAAATAAATAAATAAGCATGCTCCTTTGCATAGCCCGAACATATCATGCCCACAGTGAAACAAGGTGGCGGTAACGTCATGCTGTGTGGATGCTGTTCTTCAGAACTGGGGGGGGGATCTGTGGCAAAACTTTAAAAACTCTGGTCTGAAAATTTTTTTCAAGCACTCAGAGTGAGCTTGAGCTATTCAGCGTCTAGATGTGCTCAGCTGGCAGAGATATGCCCCAAAAGACCTGCAGCAATAACTGCAGAGAATGGTCGCTTTAAAAAGTCTCGAGTCAGAGGCGCGTGCTGCTTCCCAACACAAGTACTTGCAATGGATTTTTTTTTAGGGCACCAAAGTAAAGGGGTCTAAAAACAACTACATGCCACACCCTTCAGATTTTCTAATCGTTTTCCTTCATTCCCATTTACTTAGTTTCACATAAAATGTGTTCCTGCTGCAAAACCGTATGAATACTTTCGGAAAACCGTCGTTACGCATAAAACATCAAATGCAACTTACTATTCGATGCACAACATAAATAATTAGTTATATCTAAAACCTTTCTGCAATGCAATGTCGGAAACGGATCCTTTGAGAGTTGATTTTTGTTAACTGTTAGCTGTGATTAACTAACCACTAATGTGAATATGTGTAAAATAAAAGCAAACATTATTCAGTGGCCATGTTTATCTACTTTGCAAAAGAAGACTGACATACGGCTGAGATACATATCCTATGTACTACCGCTTTCCCGGAGGGCTTTCTCCGACTGAGTGATTTCTTTTCAAGGGTTTGTTTGTCTTTCTGAGGCAATGACATGATTTCTGGCTTACTACACTATAAATACCCAAACAAGAATGCAGACGCACCACAAACATGTTCACTTTTGTTCTGTTTTGAAACAGAGAGCACTTCAGGACTGAGGCCGGTTTAAAGTCTCGGAGAAAACAGATCTTTTAAAAATCTACATCATCAAGGATTCAATTTCTTCAAAAACGAAAAATAATAATTCCCACCTTTGAACCGGTCTGTTTACCAGTTTGCCTGCTGGGAAACTGATCCGCACACACAGGTGTAACACAGTGACAATAGTCTGTTGTCGGGGGATAAAAGTGGACGGGGAAACAGCAGAACTAATATCAATTTTTAATGCTCATTTGTTTGTAATGGACATTAAATTATTAATGACAATCCATTTTCAAGCTGTGGCAGATCACACAGCAGCAATTTGAAAATAGAGTGCTGCGCTGCCCACAATCCTGAGGACACCGTGCAATAATATTACCTAGTTAGCCTAAGAGGCTAACGCTGCACAATAAGCCCTCTGTTACGGCCCGTCCCGGTTGCTTGTTTGTCTGTTACTTGAAGCACGCGGGGTGCAGGGTGGTGGTGGAGGTGGGGAGGGTTCAACAGAAACCATTTGTTCTCTGTTCCACTTGCTAAGCAGATTTAATGAATCCTCTACTTAATCCAAGAGCTGGGCCTTTGTTTTCCTTTGGCCGTGCCGTCACATTTGTCGGGTACAGGTTTCTCTGTCCGATTGTCGGAGAACGACGGCCGTTTCATCCGTCCCCCGACAGAGCGGGATATGCGCTGTGAGTTTGCTTTGTCCCTGCAGAGGCCTCATGCAGTTTGGTCCCGCGTCTCCCTTTTTACTGCCATCGGAGGAGGACCTCTGGGGTTCAGTATTTTCCTTCATCCGCTCGACCCAGTAGCCTCGGTCTCTCACACTGAGGCCCTTTTAAGGGAGACAGGAACTCCACAACAAAGTCCGAACATGCTTCCAGTGGGTGAAAGAAGTCAGGGAATTTGCTCTGATTGTTAGACAGAACTGACAGAGATTTTATTTTATCCCAGTCTTATTTACCGGCAATAAAGGCGGCACTAGTATGACAAACATCACCTTTGAGTGTGACAGGACGCATGAGTCAGCATGAGGTTCTCACACCAGGATAGAGGTCTGCAACCTGTGGCTCTTTGGTTCTTAATAACTTTGTCAAAAAATTATAACTATGATTTTTATATATATAAATGAAGGTTTTAGCCATTTTAAAGTTATTTTTATTTAATTTCCGGAACGTTGCCTTTTGGCTGCTTTCACACAGCAAGAAATGTACCGGAGGATCCTGAGGAATGTCTGGAGGGTGCGAGGGATTGGGGGGTTGTATGTGGATATGACGTAAACTTAGTGCAGCGGGCATACATGTCATTTCCCCAAACAAAGGGATTATTGCAAAGATGGTATACGAAACAGCAGATCTACTCGCAGTGCTTGTGTGTGTGCAATTTTGCGCACATGGAAACGCTTAAGAGACATCAACAAAGAAGCTGAAAGGAAAATAGTGACATTTAAACGTCATCAATGTGTGCGCTCAGCGTTTCCTGCCCCCCTCCCCTTTTCCCCACCGCCACCTCTCCAGCTTTCCCGGAACATTACCTGATAATCTGCATGAAACACCATACTGTGAAAAGTCCGCTCTTGTTACTAGCTCTTCATCCGTAAAATTACCGGTAAAGGGTATCCGGACAAAGTCCGGAAGATTGCTTTCAGACACAAAAGCAAAACAGACGAAGTCCAGAAAATTACAGTTTTTCATGGCCTGTTTGAAAGGGGCTTAAAGGAAATATTTTTGTTGAATCTATGTCTTGTTATTACGTTGGAAATTGTGCTTTTTCTCCTCCCCTTACTTTATTTTACCACAAATGTCCACATCCCATAGAGGAAAACCTATCTACCTGCTTTTCAGCAAAAGTTTTTCCTTTTTGTTTAAAAATGAGAACACATTTCCTATTGTTAATATACATCAGAAATGATCAGTTATACAGTTATAAGCTCATGTAACATCTGTGGCTGTAGACGGGTTTTATTTAGGGCAAAAATGGCTCACTGAGTCATTAAGGTTGCAGACCCGTCGCCGAGGAGAACCTTTAAATAAAAAGACCACTGTTGTAACTCCAAAGTCATATACCATAACACTACTGGCTACTGATGCAGATACTATGGTTTCTACATGCGCTTAAACAACTTGCAGCTTGCTTTTACTTTTAGGATGTTTATTAACTTTGGTTTCTTTCATGTCGTCAATAATCCATTTTACAGAGTTATGGTAAGTTACAGTGCAGGCTTAAAAGAGTGAGTCCATGCTCAAGTCATCTTCCCAGCTCAGTCCTTGTTGCACAGTAGAAAACTGTCTCCGCTCCCTCAATCAGCAACACATGAACTTCCTTTCAATCAGCTTTAAAAAGGCTGGTGTTTCTCCAACCAATCAGGTCAGGTCAAACTCCAATCTCACAAGTATAATACAAAATAAAGTGAATAAATAAAGTGTGTATACAACTGTTGTGGGTTTTTTTCTTTTGCCGATTTTGGTCATTAACAAAAGAACCTTTTTTCTTGAATTGCTTCCTTTCAAATTTTGCTATTAATTTGACTTTATTCAATTTAGTTTATTTATATAGCACCAATTTACAACATGTCATCTTAAAGCTGCTGTCCGGAGTATTTGAGGGGGAGAGATTTTTTGAATCCCACTATCAAGGCGCCTCCCAAAATATTCCTTCCCCGCTCCCTCTAGCCCCACCTTAACAATTATGCACGCGCATCACCTGTGTAGTCACAGCGGGTCAAAGAGGAAACAGCGAGCGCTATCGAGCATCACCCGATTGTATTTTGCTTTGGACATTTTAGAGGTGAGTGAATTGACTAACGCTCTCTTCCAACATGGCGACTGTAAACAGGAGCGGCCTGTGCACGCGGCCCGATCACATGTTTGCGCGGTGCGCATGTAAGTTGATTGACAGTCAACAAGGCGGAACCTCGAATTCTATTGGCTAAAGAAATTTTCCTGTCAGTGTCATACATAAGGGTCTATGGGAGGAAGCGGGAACTTAGGAAGAATAACAAACGTTGTGGAGCACCAGCCTTTTATCATAGTATTGAACCCCACTATCATTTTAAAGATTTATAAAACTTTGATACATAAATATATTTTCCAGACTGCAGCTTTAAGGCACTTTACAAGGAAAGTAATTTTAATTCAATCATACATGCATTCAAATTAATCCTGCAGTTCATGATTCCAATCAATTTAAAAGTTTTCTATCTAAGGAAACCTAGCAGATTGCATCGAGTCATTGACTTGCAGCATTCGCTCCTCCTGAACAAACGTGTAGCGACAGTAGACAGTCGCCTGTGTTGTCGTTGACTTCACAGCAATCCCTCATACTGAGCAAGCATGTAGCGACAGTGGAGAAGAAAAAGTCCCATTTAAACAGGAAGAAACCTCCAGCAGAAGCAGAACTAGGCTCAGTACGAGCGGCCGTCTGCCACGACCGACTGGGGGTTTGAAAGGGGGGAGCAGATACACAAAAAGAACAGAAGAAATTATGTAATAGTAGGCTATTTTCTATATTAAAGAAAATAAAAAGCTGATTAACAGGAGAGGGAGAACGTTCAGTTACTGGGAGCATCATTGCAGCCGATGTCCCCCTCCAACAAGGCTAGAACTTGAAAAAGTGCAATGTATAGAACTGTCTGGATATTTGAGTTTTAAATAAATAAAATAGTACAAACAGACACAGCCAGAGTAGAAACAATATAACCACTTAAAAAACAGTCCCATGTTAATGTTTAGAAATGCTTCAACCATACTTTGTCCATATTGAAGCATAAAAACGTGCGTAAATCACTTTGGAGTTGTTTTGATATTTCAAAAGCTTACTTTCCCAGCTGTACTTGAATGTAGCATGGGTAGATGTTGAAAATTTTTTTGGGATTTTATCCAAAATAAGGAGTTTGTGCTGATCGGATGCTACTGGTAGCCATGTGGACGTCAGCTGGGTTTTCTCTAGTATCTGTGATGTTTACATTCAGGTGGGATAGGGACAGATAATTCCGGTCAATCAAGCAGTTTCTCTCACATCTCATCTAAAAGGACACAGGAGAAAAGGTATGCGTTTATATTTTTGTGATTTTGAAACCATGAGTGTTTAAAACCTGAGCATAACTTCACGTAGTGAGGGTACGTACCTTTTTTTTATTTGCAATTGAAAAACTGGATAATATCCCCAGTTTGTCCATGTATTGGGGGTTGAAGAACTTTTTTTAGATTCATCCTCTTCATTCTTTGTCTGCATTTATCTCAAAATCAATTTCAGCTCTAAAGTCATTTAAAGTCACTCAGGAAAAAAGGAAATTGAGACATTTTCCTGTGCTTTTTGCTTTAAATAAGCTCTCATCAGCATTTACAGATAATTTCACCTAATTTACAGTTTCTAATTCATATTAGACCTTGCATCAATATACATTTCACAATTTATGAGCACAAATACTGAAAATAATGGGTTAGTTCATTCTCTAAGTCACAAGGTTCTTTCGATTGCCTCAATGAAGAAGTCCTAAAAGTGTTATAAAACGCTTGTTCAGGGACGGTTTTATGATTCAACGTCTACAAGAAAAAAAAAAAAATCACAGCGGTCATGGTGTGGAAGAAGAAAAGAGGAAATAGGAGAACCAGATAGAAAAGGCAGTTGCGACAAAATGGAAAAACCCTCAGAGTATAAATAGTTGTGATGAGCTGTGGCTGGGAAAGGCCAACAAATGGAGCTTCATGTCAGATTTGCCTAAAACTTGTGAGTTTTGAGTCTTACCGAAAGAGCAGGAACTTGTTTGTGTCAATAGACAATTCTTCATCAGAACCGACTGAAATCACATGTGGGGTGCCTCAGGGCTCCATCCTGGGACCCCTCCTATTTAATATCTACATGATCCCGCTAACCCAGATTAGAACAACGAATAAGATTAGCTACCATAACTATTTAGGTGATACTCAGCTTTACATTACAAGGTCACCCGGTGACTTTGAACCCACCCAAACCCTAAGTGAATGCCTTGACCAAATCAATGCATGGATGTGTCATAACTTTCTACAGCTGAACAGAAACTTAAGTAATTTTTTAGACCTAAAGAGGAACGATCAAGAGTCAGCACACACCTATGGTTAATACAGCTGGAAACTACTGATCCGGCATGAAGTCTAGGTGTAGTAATGGACTCAGACCTGAACCTCCAGGGTCACATAAAGGCAATAACAAGGTCAGCCTTCTATCACCTGAAGAACATTTCTAGGACAGGACCTCGAAAAACTCATCTATGCGTTTATCTTTATTCGGATTAATTACTGCAACAGCGTCTTCACAGGTCTGCCTAAAAAGTCAATTAGACAGCTGCAGCTGATCCAGAACGCTGCTGCTCGTGTTCCTCACTAGAACCAGGAAAGTAGAGCACATCACCCCAGTTCTAAAGTCATTACACTGGCTTCCTGTAACTCAGAACAGACTTCTAAATACTATTACTAGTTTATAAATCATTGAATGGCTTAGCACCAAAGTATGTTGAAGATCTACTGTTACTATACCAACCCCCCAGACCACTAAGGTCTTCCAATTCTAGTCTATTAATCATCTACTAATAGAATTAGAACCATACATGGAGAAGCAGCTTTCAGTTTCTATGCGCCCCTTATCTGGAACAAACTCCCAGGCCACTGCAAAGCTGCTGAAACACAGAGTTCCTAAAAACCCAGCTGTTTAGAGCTGCCTTTGAGGAACTGATTAATAATAGCTGGAATGTCATAGGTTTTGATGTGTCCCATGTCATGTGTCCAATGTTGTGTTTAATGCTTTTATTTTTTTAGTCCCCCAATGATGTAAAGCACATTAAATTGCCTTGCTGTTGAAAGTGTCCTTCTGATCTGATCTTCTCTATGAGATTCATATAACTTGTTATAAAACCCACTTGCTTAATAACTTGAGCGCTATATTTCTGCCCAAACATAAAAAACTGTTGTGCCAAAACATTCTCTTACTTTTATAAAATCTCATTTACCTGCACTACTGCTACCTCATTAGAGGCACCTCTTTGTTTCTCACCTCATATGATGAGGAATTTACCCCATCCTGATCCCACAAGCACATCAAGACCCTTCACTGTAAAGATTAATTTGACGCATCATTACTGAACAGGACATCGCCGCGGTTTGGGCAGAGAAGCGATGACTAATCACCACAACGAAAAGGGATGCTGAGTTGTCATAAAAATGCTCACAACAGACTTTCTTCCTTTTCCTAATCAGGCTCCATTCAGCCACGAATCAAAGACAGTGATTTAAAATGTCTTCTGCTTGCCTACGTCTATTTGCTTTTCAGGCACCACAAGCGCTGCAAAGTCACAGCGTTGGTGTCAACTGAGACGCTGCCCTCCATGCTTACATCTGAGCTGGTATGAGGTGCACATGGTGAAAGAAGGAGGCTCATAAAATGGTAGCTTTTCTTTGAGCAGTAGGGAGAAGTCAGCACATCAAATCTATATATTTTTTTATTAAGCATCCAGACGGTGAAAATGTGAGCTGCAGCACTTTCACCTCCGATTAATCGTCCAGTCTTGGCTGGAAGATGTCCGTCTGTTCTATATGGCAACATAGGCAATCATGAAAAGAATTCAATAAACCTATAGCCACTGCTCTGTTGCTGAATGCAGTCTAGAACTTCACAAACAGATATTTTATGTTTTTTAATCATTTGATTTCTAGAAAGGCACCAATTGCGTATTTCCTGGCCTGGTTTTCTTGGGGTCTGATGTGCTGATTCTGTTTTTATTTTTTAAGGACTACAAGACCTTAAATGAGAATAAATATGGCTGCAGTTTCTTTGACAGGCATGCTAGCCTTTGAATCCCAGAAAATGAAGGCATTACAAGACTAATCTCATTTATGCATCAAAACTTCCATCCATCGTCTATAACCGGGGAACTGCTGCTCATCTCCAGCGGTTACGGGATGAGAGGCGGGGTCCACCCTTGACAGATCACCAGAGCAACACCTGTGCACACTCACACCATATGGCAATTTAAAGGGACCAATCAATCTTAAAGGTCACGTTTTTCAACTATGGGAGGAAGCTGGAGTACCCGGGTAGGAACCCACGCATGCACGAGGGGTTACGGCTGCACAATATCAGGAAATATTGCGATGACGATGTCAGGGGCGACATACGGGATGTGATATTTCAATTATTTGATTGGAGGTCGCCCATCAGAGCCGGTCAAGTGAAATCTGTCTGAGCCAAGCTGAGTGACTGGTGCATCTTTCATTTCAAGCTTCTTCACTTTATCCAAATTTACACAAATGTATTTGTCCAAATGTGTTAAAACAACAAAAAAGAAACTTTTTACACTTCCCTTAAAAACAGCATTCGTAAAAGAGCAATACATATCCAACTGACATCAACAATAGCTTGTTTTTTTGGTGAAATATCAACTAGATTGCCACAAGCAGGTCACAGATGATCATCTTTTTACTGTCTTTAACTGCTCTGTGTTCTCAAACCTACAGTCGGTCGTGGCTAGGGCTGGCCGATATGGCCTCAAATCTATATTGTAATAGCATGTGCGGTAACGATATCGATTGCAATCTATACTTTTCTTTTCTTTATACATGTCAAGATGACAGTTTATGAAAATTCTCATTTTCCAGATACATTGCAGCAGAACAAAAATTTCAAAAAAGTATAGAATGTGATTTAAATAAATTATTGTATTGTGTAAGATTCATTAAAAGTTTTTCCAAAACATTTAACACAAAACTTCTCACAACATAAAGATTAAGATATTTCAAATAAAATAAAAAGTAAAATATTATTATTTTTAAACCTACAAAGTTCAAAATTGTCCGCTTCCTGGTGACCTATTTATACATTTAATATCGCTCAAAAATAAAGCTGCACATATTTGAATTAAAAACGCTTCAAATTCAACAGGTTTTTTTTGGGGTTAAATGGAAAACTACAGATTTTAAACTTGCAATAACTAGTGTAAAGACGAACACTGAACGCCTGTATTTATCCTGTTTGACGACAGCTTAATAACATCATCAAAATGCGTTATCGCGGTAGGCTGGTATAGTCAAGATGTCCACATTTGGCTCAATTTATATCATTTCTACCTTCTACCTTTTTTATCACCCACCACGTGGCAGATGGCCGCTTGTACTGACCCAGGTTCTGATTATGCTGGAGGTTTCTTCCTGATAAAGGAGCTTTTCATCTCCACTGTCGCTACATGCTTGCTCAGTATGAGGGATTGCTGTGAAGTAAAGGACACAACGCAGGCGACTGTCTACTGTTACTACATGTTGGTCCAGGAGGAGAGAATGCTGCATGTCAGTGAATCGGTGTAATCTGCTGAGTTTCCTTAGATAGAAAACATTTAAACTGATTGGAATAATGAACTGAAGGATTAATTGGAATGTATGGATGATTGAATTGAAATGACTTTTCCTGTAAAGTGACTTGAGATGACTTGTGTTGACAATTGGTGCTGTATAAAAAAACTGAATTGAGCAATTGATGAGACACAAAGACCCTTCATGCATTTCCAAAAGAAAAACAAACAAAACATCTTGACTGAACTACAGGATTTCAAGGAAAATTTTCTGTGGGTTGAAGAGGCAAAAGTGGAACTATTTGGAAGGTATGTGCCCCTTTAACTACTTTTGCTGTTCCTATTTTTCCAAATGTTCATATTGTTGTGCATAGACCTGTAAGGGGGAAAATATGTTTCACAGACCAGCCGGAAGACTGCTGACTGGACAGATGTCCAGAAAACAGTCATTGACACAAAAGATCATTGCTAAAGATGCTGGTTGTCCACAGTCTGCTGTATCCAGACTCAAGCATTTTTATAGAAAGATCAGTGGAAGGAAAAAGTGCAGCAGCAACCCAGGTAACTGCAGCCTTGAGAGGATTATCAAGCAAAATCCATACAAGAATTTGGAGGAGCTTGACAAGATTCAGAAGCTGCTTCAATGACCATGGTGGTACGGTGTTCGATTGACCAGCAAACTGTCCTGACCTTTAACCCTATGGAGAATCTATAGAGTATTGTCAAGAGGAAGATGAGAGACACCAGAACCAACAACGCAGATGACCTGAAAGTCTCTATCAAAGCAACCTGGGCTTCCTGAACACCTCAGCAGAACTGCAGGCTGATCTCCTCCATGCCACGCCGCATTGATGCAATAACTCATGGAAAAAGAGTCATAACCAAGTAGTCAGAGCATAGAAATGGACATAGAAACCTAACATTTCTGTTTAAATCATTTATATTAATTGATCTTATGCAATATTCTAAGTTTCTGAGATACACAATTTTAGGTCTTCATTCTTTGTAAGCAAGAATTGTGAAAATTACAATATATAAAAGCTTAAAATATTTCACTCTGTGTGTGTGATGAATCTATTTCATAAATGAGTTTCACTTCCTGTAACAAGAAACAATAGTAAACTTTTTCACAATATTGTAGGGCTGGGCGATATGGCCTCAAATCTATATTGCAATATAATCTAAAACATGTGCAGTAACGATATCAATTGCGATATATTCTTTTCTTTATACATGTCAAAATGACAGTTCATGAACTTTTTCACTCCAGAACAACTTAAAAAAAGTTTAGAATCCCATTTAAAGAACATTTAATGTGCAAAATGCATTTAAATTGTTTTTTTAAATCTTTTTGTCCAAAAAAATGCAATACAAAAATTCTCACAACATTAAGATGAAGATATTTTAAATAAATTAAAAGCTAAATGTTTTTTGTTTTTTTTAAACACAGAGTTCAAAATTGTCCGCTTTCCTGGTTGGTTACTTTTAAATGTAATATCGCACAAAAATTTGCACACAATTGAATTAAAAATGCTTCAAGTTAAACAGATTTCTTTTCGTTAAATGGAAAACAAATTTTAAACTTGTAATATGTAGTGTAAAGACTTATCCTTCTTGATGACAGCTTGATGACATCATCAAAATGCTTACTCGAGGTAGGCTAGTATAGTCAAAATCTCTACCTTTGGATAATTTCTACCATATACCTTTTATATCGCCCACCACTATAATATTGTTATGTTTTGAGCAGAATAAAGTCAGGACCTCATCCAGCCTTGTCCCCGTTTTTTAAAAGTTATTTCGCAGACTGTCGCTATGGGCAAGTTCAGGTGAATTTATTGAATTGATTTCCTGAGCCACAAAGATTACCAAAAATCTTCCTTAATTGTTCGCTCATCTTTCCCATTTTGAAGAGTAGTTATGCCATGTTTATACTTTTAGGGAGTGCATTTTTCTTCCTTTTGATGTGAGAATGTTTTGCACACTTAAAAGAAATCATCGCAAATAAAATGTAAGATATTTCTACATTTGTATATATTAAATGAGGAATTTATTTGCAGGCTTCTTAACAATGTATGCAGATGACGCTGTGCATTTCAAAATTTTTGTTGTTTCGCCACAGTTTCCATTCTTTGCAAACTCGTAGATTAAGAGGGGGTTCAAAGACAGTTTACACCAGAAAAAAAGAAGAAGAAAAACGAAACCTGGCTGTCGGTTTTCCAAAACGAGGCCTACAAACATGTCGGTCATTTCGCTCCAAAAGTCTCCGGGGTAAACGAGATGCGGTCCCACAGGTTGATTTACCGCAACGTCACACATAGGATATAAAGTGCACTTACGTAACGTCTCAACTTTTTTTCAGGAGGAGACTTTCGCAGCCAGCCTGAACACACCACCTCTCCCCCACTCATCTCTGCGCCCCGGACTCGCAGCGGTCGGTGCCCGTTCGGCTTCGCCTGTTCTGGGGAGTGTCTCCGTCCGCCTGGAGTAAACAGAGAGAAAAAAAAAAAACTAAAACAGGAGGAAAAAGTTTTTTTGTGTGTTTTTTTTTTTAAATGGAGCACTTTTCGTGTCTGTGGGAGCTACACAGACGCGGTCACTCCTTCTTTCCAAAAAGTCTACTCACCGACAGACAGCAGGGTA
Source organism: Valencia hispanica (assembly GCA_963556495.2). Taxonomy (NCBI): domain Eukaryota; kingdom Metazoa; phylum Chordata; class Actinopteri; order Cyprinodontiformes; family Valenciidae; genus Valencia; species Valencia hispanica. Next base: position 54,082,515 of record OY747703.1, on the reverse strand, counting down.
GTTTCTCAGAAATGAACACAACAGATTCCCACTAGTTGTAGTCAAATCCACGCACTATTTCCCACGCTTAGAGCGAGCACAGTCCTCCTCTGTGTCGCTTTTTAGACCAAGATAAACGCAAAGTCCCGTACTTTTAAAAACACTGGAAGCGGTAAAAAAAAAAAAATAAAGGGAGCCAGGTGAAGTTTTTTTTTTTTTTTTTTGGTTTTGTTTTGTTTAAATATAAGGTCCCATGCTAATTCCAGTCCAGCGTGGAGCGAGAAATCCCAGTTGGCGAGATCGGCTGCAAACGTCCCACAGCGTACCGCTACATAATGCTCGATTTAAAGCGACCTTTGAACGTAAACACGGCGCTTACACCGAAATCCTCTAGCAGTTTACTCCCATGGCTCCTTAATTGTGATTGACAGTGCGGCTAAGTGTGTCTTTTCCCTAAACTCAGCCTCCAATAAAGCGTAGCTGCATCAAGCTGCTACGCAAGCAAAAAAAAAAACCCCACGGAAATTGAAATTTCCGCTTTCAAAATAAAAGCACATACTAACAAGTTAGGTATGAATCATCTCACTGCATCTAAGCGTCACGTAAATATTATATATATATATATATATATATATATACATATATATATATATATATATATATATATATATTATATAAATATATATATATATATATATATATATTATATAAATATGATCGAAATGAAATGTACAACAAAATTATCAGAAGGAAATTGTAGTAGCCTATATAGATATGTTATGATACTGATTTCTGCTTAAATATTTTTCCTGATTAATCAACATCAACAGAATATTAAAATTGCTGTATGCAACAAATAGAGAAGTTTTAAAATAAATCTTAAGTTCATGTTAATGCAAGTTGGTCTTGATTTTTTTTTTTTTTTTTTTTTTTTACTGGTTCCTAGTGAAATATACTGCATCAATTTATTTACGTTTTAGCATTAAAGAGGAAAACTGCAGGTGCACCTTAGATAAATTTAACGTTTTTATTTTGTACATTGCTTCGTGCTGTAGTATTTTTTATTATTATATTGAAAATCCAAATCGGAAGTTGCACGAAAGTCAAACATTTTAACTTGACCTCTCTTGGAGATTTCTTAAGAGGACGGACTGGAGAGGCGGCAGCGTGGAAACTATGGGACATGTAGTTCAGTGAATGCCTGTATTCTACACCCCCACCTGGAGCTTTAACAGTGGCAAATGGGCCATTTGATAAGTAGGGCATGAGGTAACAATGATAAGTCAGCTTTTGTGCGAAATCCGGATAGTTTAAGAAGAAACTGGGCCCAGCTCACTGCTGCAGCCTCAGGTGTCCCAACATACCCAACATCCACAATGCGCAAAGAACAGAGCACAGCGAGAACAATGCAATGATTGTTTTACTTTTGCAGCCTCACTCTTTAAATGAACGTTTTTGTTCAATGCATTGAACAAAAACAAAGGACGGTTTTCACAATGCACATGCCGAGTACCTGACATGGATTCTTAAATCCTTACTTACCATCAAATCAACAATAAATATACTTTATTATCTATATATATATACACACTACCGTTCAAAAGTTTGGGGTCACCCAAACAATTTTGTGTTTTCCATGAAAAGTCACACTTATTCACCACCATACGTTGTGAAATGAATAGAAAATAGAGTCAAGACATTGACAAGGTTAGAAATAATGATTTGTATTTGAAATAAGATTTTTTTTACATCAAACTTTGCTTTCGTCAAAGAATCCTCCATTTGCAGCAATTACAGCATTGCAGACCTTTGGCATTCTAGCTGTTAATTTGTTGAGGTAATCTGGAGAAATTGCACCCCACGCTTCTAGAAGCAGCTCCCACAATTTGGATTGGTTGGATGGGCACTTCTTGCGTACCATACGGTCAAGCTGCTCCCACAACAGCTCAATGGGGTTCAAATCTGGTGACTGCGCTGGCCACTCCATTACCGATAGAATACCAGCTGCCTGCTTCTTCTCTAAATAGTTCTTGCACAATTTGGAGGTGTGTTTTGGGTCATTGTCCTGTTGTAGGATGAAATTGGCTCCAATCAAGCGCTGTCCACTGGGTATGGCATGGCGTTGCAAAATGGAGTGATAGCCTTCCTTATTCAGAATCCCTTTTACCCTGTACAAATCTCCCACCTTACCAGCACCAAAGCAACCCCAGACCATCACATTACCTCCACCATGCTTAACAGATGGCGTCAGGCATTCTTCCGGCATCTTTTCAGTTGTTCTGCGTCTCACAAACGTTCTTCTTTGTGATCCAAACACCTCAAACTTGGATTCATCCATCCACAACACTTTTTTCCAGTCTTCCTCTGTCCAATGTCTGTGTTCTTTTGCCCATCTTAATCTTTTTCTTTTATTGGCCAGTCTCAGATATGGCTTTTTCTTTGCCACTCTGCCCTGAAGCCCAGAATCCCGCAGCCGCCTCTTCACTGTAGATGTTGACACTGGTGTTTGCGGGTACTATTTAATGAAGATGCCAGTTGGGGACCTGTGAGGCGTCTGTTTCTCAAACTAGAGACTCTAATGTACTTATCTTCTTGCTCAGTTGTGCAACGCGGCCTCCCACTTCTTTTTCTACTCTGGTTAGAGCCTGTTTGTGCTGTCCTCTGAAGGGAGTAGTACACACCGTTGTAGGAAATCTTCAATTTCTTAGCAATTTCTGGCATGGAATAGCCTTCATTTCTAAGAACAAGAATAGACTGTCGAGTTTCAGATGAAAGTTCTCTTTTTCTGGCCATTTTGAGCGTTTAATTGACCCCACAAATGTGATGCTCCAGAAACTCAATCTGCTCAAAGGAAGGTCAGTTTTGTAGCTTCTGTACCGAGCTAAACTGTTTTCAGATGTGTGAACATGATTGCACAAGGGTTTTCTAATCATCAATTAGCCTTCTGAGCCAATGAGCAAACACATTGTACCATTAGAACACTGGAGTGATAGTTGCTGGAAATGGGCCTCTATACACCTATGTAGATATTGCACCAAAAACCAGACATTTGCAGCTAGAATAGTCATTTACCACATTAGCAATGTATAGAGTGTATTTCTTTAAAGTTAAGACTAGTTTAAAGTTATCTTCATTGAAAAGTACAGTGCTTTTCCTTCAAAAATAAGGACATTTCAATGTGACCCCAAACTTTTGAACGGTAGTGTATATATATATATTACCTGAATAGCTATTTAAAGATTGCAAAGTTAACCCAAAAATTATGATACAGACTAAAATGTAACCAAATATTGATATGTTTCAACCCAATGAACAAAATAACTTGACTCATCTATAAGTGATCCAGTCCTCTGTCGAAGGCTTGGTCTCTTCCCCTCAGACTGGTATCCAAAGAATGTTTCTGGAATGCTATTGTTACAACAAGCACGTCCACTGAAAGGACACAGTACTTCTTTAATTGTTTGTTTATAATATTGTGGTAAGCCTGAAAATTAAACTTTTTTTTCTTACACAACCCACATATTCTGGTGAAAAAACAGTTTTTTAATCCCAAATAAGTCAGGAAATACAGTTGTATGACTACTGCAAGATATAGCAGCTCTCTGTGGAACAGATTTCACAAATTGTAACACACAATTGTAGCTTTGCTTTTAAACAGCATGTGATGCTTTTTCATGTTCTGTCCTTCACAGATAGAATGGATGTTTTAGATGTTCAAAGAATTGTAGGAAAGCTGGAGAAAAAATGTAAAGAATGTCTGTAGAAATGCTGATAATGTCTTCTACCAGCTGTTTGCCAACCAGCACCGTAATGAATGTTTCGTTGCTCTTCCAAACCTCCTCCAGCTTTGGGCTGTGCGGTCCTTTAGAAATCTGGAACCTGCTGTTATAATAATGTGACCTGTTTCTAATTTTTTTTTGAAAAGCCAACATCTTCACCTTTTTGCAGGTTCATTATTAGTTACCTTTTTTTTCACACACGCTGAGCCATATCATGAAAACAACAAAGCAACTTGTCTTTCCGTTAGGAAGATGAATACTGGGGTTGCACGGTGGCTCACTTGTTGCCTTGCAGCAAGAAGGTCCCAATCCCTGCTTAAGGCTTTTTCTGCATAAAATAAAATTCTCTCTGGGTACTCCGGCTTCCTTCCACAGTCCAAAAACATGACTGTAGGTTAATTGATCTCTCTAAATTGCCAGTAGCTATGAGTGTGTGTTTGCACAACTATTTATTCTGTGGGTCTCTGTTAACTTTTGAAGGACTTGCGACCTGTCCAAGATGATAAACGAAATGAAACACATTTTTTTTAGTAACGTGAAAAATCTGCTGTAAACTATGAATCTACAGAAAACTATAAAATACGTAGCCTTATTTTGAAAAGCATGTATGAGATTTATTTTGCATTACCTTAGATTGCACAAAACGTTTCCTGTTTAGACTGAGTTCGTTTTTAGCCTGCCCTGATTGCATACACCTTTTCAGCTCTGCTCATGTATGTTCTATGGGACTATGACCAGGGCTTTGTGATGACCCCTCCTAGACATTGACTTTGTTGTCCTTAAGCCACTTTGTAACTAACTTAGTGGTATGTCCATTTGGAAGAGCCGTTTGTGTCCAGGCTTTATCTTCCTGGCTGATGTCTCAAGATGCTGCCTCCAGTATTTTTACATATTATCTTTCCTCATGATAGCTTTGTGAAGTGCACCAGTCCCTCCTGCAGCAAAACACCTACACAACATGATACTGCCACCCCCATACTGCACAGTTGGGATGTTGATCTCAGGTTTGCAAGTTTCCGTATTTTTTCTCTCCAGACCTAACAAGTAATATCATGTGGAAAAACCTCAATTTAAATTTCATCAAACCACAGGACCTGTCTTTAAAAATGTTTTTGGTCCCTGTGTTAATTTGAAGAGAGTAATCTATCTTTTTTATGCATTTTGAGTGGTTTTCCAGTACAGGAATGGTTTATGACCCTCACCACAAGATCACAAGATCTTTTGCTTTTGTTCTGGTGTTGGTTGATTAGCACATTTTGGGAATCCTTATTCACCTAAAACAAGAAATGTTTTAGCTGATTCAAAGTCAGACAGTAAGAAATAAAACTGCATTTTTTTTAAAGGTATGTAAAATATCTGGTTTTAATTTTGAATATAAAACACTGAGTGTTATTTTGAAGAGTATCTTTTTTTTTAAAGTCAAACGTACTGCTCTGCTTGTATTTTTAAGGCGTTCACCAGTTCTAATATGCAACCTTAAAAAAACATATGTATTTGACATATAAAATAAATAAATAAATAAATATAACCGTCAGCAGTCGCACACCTTTAAATTAAACCGAGTTGCTTAGTTTCCTATGTGATCACAGCGCGATTGCTAACATTTTTGATTTAAATTAACTGTAATAACAACAAAACTGTCAAATATTTAGAATAAATTATGACGCTCAGAAGGTGACAGTGTTGGTTCTACTGGATCTAAGCGCTGCCTTCGATACAGTAGACCACACTATTCTTTTAACCCGTTTAAAACAGATCGGCCTCTCTGGTGCTGTTCACAAATGGTTCACATCCTATCTCACAGACAGGACTTTTATGGTAAGTTTAGATACCTGCTCCTCTAGGGTCCATAGGATTACATGTGGTGTGCCCCAGGGTTCAATTTTAGGCCCAGTGCTTTTTAACCTTTATATGCTCCCTCTTGGCAGCGTCATCAGGAGACATGGAGTTAACTTCCACAGTTATGCTGATGATACACAGTTATACATCTCCATGTCTCCCGATGACACACGGCCAATGGATGCACTTTTTAACTGCATTTTAGACATTAAATCCTGGATGGCAGAAAAGTTTCTCCAGCTCAACCAGGACAAAACTGAAGTTTTAGTCATCGGTCCTGAGGCTCAGAGAGAGAAACTTTTACCAAAACTACAATCACTGTCTTTTAATCTCTCTTTACAAGTGAAGAACCTGGGCGTGATTTTTGACTCTGAGCTGACTTTTATTCCTCACATAAAAAATATCACTAAAATAGGTTTTTATCAACTAAAGAACATCGCCAGAGTCCGCCCCATTCTGTCTCGGGCCAATACGGAGACACTGATGCATGCTTTTATCTCCAGTAGAATTGATTACTGTAATGCCCTGCTTTCTGGTCTTCCCAAAAAGAGTATATCAGGTTTACAACTACTACAAAATTCAGCAGCACGTGTCCTGACGAAGACCAGGAGGCGGGAGCACATTACACCGGTCTTAAAATCATTGCATTGGCTCCCCGTACATTTCAGGATCGACTTTAAGGTTCTTTTAATGGTTTTTAAGTATCTTAATGGTCTTGGGCCTTCTTATCTCTCTGAACTGCTTTTACCATATAAACCTTCGCGGTCTCTGCGCTCCTCTGGCAGCCGTCTCCTTGTCACCCCAAAAGTCAGGACACACAAGCATGGCGAGGCGTCTTTCCAGTTTTATGGCCCTCACCTCTGGAACAGGCTGCCAGAGAACCTCAGGGCTGCAGAGAATATTCATGTTTTTAAGAGCAGGCTCAAGACTCACCTTTTTAGCTTAGCTTTTAACTGATTATTATTTATCACTGTTTGTTTAATTGCTTTGGATGTTTTATATGATTATATTTTTATCAGTTTTACTTTTCAATCTTAGCACATTAATTTACCGTTTCTTTTTATACTTTAATTTATCTTAATCCCCGTTCCAGTGTTTCCTCTGTGGGAGCCCTCTGCCCCGGGAGCGGTGGTTGGCTGTAGCTGCCTGGGTGCTCTCCGGGTGGAGCTTGGGTGGAGGTGGGGGTCTTGGCCTTGCCTCCACTGGGTGCCCTGTGTCGGTGCCTCGGCTGCTGCTGTTAATCTACTGCTGCCGGGGCATATGGCTCCTCTGATGGCGTTTCCTTGCATGGTTCATCTGCACTCGGCCCAATGTCCTTTTTTACCTTTTCTTTTAACTGTGTGTGTGCATGGGAGACGGGTTGGGGGGAGGGGGGTATAACTGTGACCATGCTTTTAAATCTGTGGGGGAGGGAAGGGAAGGTGGTTTTATGTGGGGTCATTTTAATCTGTAAAGCACTTTGTGATGCAACTTCTTGTATGAAAAGCGCTTCATAAATAAAGTTTGATTTGATTTGATTTGAAATAGTTTAAAACTGAAATATAGAGATGAAGAAAAAATAGAAAATATGTAGATCAACACCAAGCAAGGCAAACTAATTGCAAACAAATTCGTAATATAGAGAGAATCTGGACAACCAAACCAAAAGTACACCGACCGCTTAGATGGTGAAAAATGTACATACAAAATGTATATAAATCGAGCAAATAAAGGAATATATTAAATTATCACAAATAAAAACTAAAGTGCCACAACATCAGTACTGCTTGCAGATATTTAAATCAGAGTTTGAAAAGGATTCAAACAAAGCAAACCAACAAACAAATTAAGAAAACTGACTGCAGAGGCAAACTAAAGTAGTATTCAGCTAAGACACAAATGTTTGTGTTTTATTTTTGTTCTAGGACCCGTGTCCTACGTAGAAGCTGTTGTTTCTATTTGTACATGGCATGGGGGGTATGTTCTTGTGATTTCCCAGTTCCTTCTTTTTTGTTTGTCTTTACCCACTTCCATTTGTGCAAAATAGTCTTTGCAGTCAAAAAAAAAAAAAAGGGAAAAAAAGGAGAATCCAGCAGCTTGTTTTGACAAATCACAGTTCTGCTTTTTGTTCTCGAATCAGCTTGACATCATGTACAGCAGCTGACTTAAAATGTTTCTGTCTGGTGGATTCATCCTGAAGTTGAGCCAAAAGAAAGCCGACGAGTTGAGGGAGTTTTCTTTAGGCAAGGCAAGGCACATTTATTTGTATGGCACACTTTCAGCAACAAGGGAATTCAAAGTGCTTTGGGTGATTAGGGGAAAAAAATCAAAACAATGAAAATATAAAACATAACATTGAAGACATAAAGAACATTAAAACACACTACACTCATCTGTTCAGAGCTGCCTTTGATGGCAAAAAAAGTACCTCAGGGTTTCCATAATAAAGAAGAATTGAGTCCCAGAAGGCGTTTAAAGTGTTTAATTTAAACATGGAGGGGACAGAGTTACTCGTGCATCACCCTAACCAACCTTTCTAGCTAACTGCTTAAATAGTATTCAGCAATCATTGTTTATCTCTGTAGACGTCTTCTCCAACCTTCACGCCACGCCTCCAAAGTAACTCCTTCATGCGAGTCATAGCAACGCATAAAGCAGCTCATCCGAAGGCCAGACTGTTATCTCACTGCCCCGGCGTCTGTCTCTCTGGTGACCTGACACATATATATCATAAACATTAAGTTGGAGCAATAACCTTGTCATTTTACCCTAGATGCATTCACTAAACAGAGAATGTACACTTAATTCCTAATTGCATAACAATTTTCCACCACATGGGTTTTTAGCCTTGATTTAAAATAACTCAAGTGTTTCAGCAGCTTTGCTGTTTTCTGGAAGTCTGGAAGAATCTGAAAGCTGCTTCTCCATGTTTGGTTCTGATTTTAGAAATGCTAAGTAGGCTGGAATTGGAGGACCTGAGTTGTCTGGGTGGTTGGTATAATGACAACAGATCTACATACTTTGGTGCTGAGCCATTCGACGTTTACAAACTAGTAAAATTATTTTAAAGTCTATTCACTGAGCTTTAGTTCTGCAAGATAGGACAAAGTGTTGAAGACATGAAAGACAAAGAACAGTAAGTTTTTTAAAGGCAAAGTAATTCTTACAAACTGAAAAAGTTCGAGACACAGAACAATCTATTGAGACCTGAGTCCTCTGCCAAATAAATAAGGGCCAAAGGAAAAACAAACAAAAAATTAAACCAATAAAAATGAGAAGCTCACACTTTTTGTAAATATTGAGCTGTGTAATCACATTTTCACATGTTGTAAAGCACGTAGAAGTAAGCATCATGCTGAGGGAAGGTTGTCTCCTGTTAAAACAGCTGGGTATTGGTTGGGATGGAGGGAAAGAATCTGAACCAGGGGCTAGTTCTGTCTCTAGGAAGACAACGGTCAACTTCATTCTGTGCAAAGAAGCTACTTTGTTTTAACAAAACACCAACACAATTAGTTTTTTTCCCATTTGTGGTTGAACTAGTTTGAGCATCTGACCTGGGTGTCTCCTGTGAGTATACATCTGGAGGTTCTCCAGGGATATCCGGCTAGGAGTCCTTGGAGACTGTCGCTGGGTGGGGGTGGGGGGGTGGGGTCTGGACTTCCCTCCCTGCTCTTTATTATGATAAATACATTGTTCCAAAGTATTTACAGGTATATAATCTGAAATTACACAAATATGCCGGATTTATTCTTATATTTACATTTTTATTGCATGAAACCTTTAAAACAACAAACACATTGAAGAATTTCTATTTTCCTGCAAAAACCATTCTCAGAAAATGTTTACAGCTTTTGATGCAAAACTGTATTTAAATCAAAGAAGTAAGCAAAGTCTCAAAGCTGTGTTCAGAAGTAAACGAGAATAAAAACACTAATACAGATCAGTTCTTTCCGTTTGAACTATACACACATGAATGATCATGTCTGTGAGTGGGAGGAGATATTAGAAACACTCTGATCCTCCAATCAGGCGTTCCCAAAAGTTTACATATTTAAAATGTTTCAATTAGAACTATAAAGATACATATTCATATTTTTATTCATGGAAGATATAGTTCCAACAAGACGTTTACATAGACTATAAAAAGACAACCTTTTTACTCACCAATATTAAATCAGAATAAAGTTTTCCTGTTTTATGTTTGTAATGGATATCAGAATCAGAAATACTTTATTAAAAATTATATATGTATATCTATATACAGATATATCTCTCTCCATCTATTTGTCTCTATCTCTAGATTTTTTTTCCTTAAAAGTCAGATGTGTACGTATGATTTCTCAGTGATATTACTTTTCTAAACTTTATGATTTTGGGTTAAACAATATTTGTATCCTTCCACAAGCTTCTTCGCTGGAGTTTTGGCTCGTTCCTCCTGATGGAACTAATTATTTTGACAGTCAGCAAACAGGAGAATGTTGGTAATCCCAACTGACCTAAAACAAGAAAGGCTAATCTGATTTAATGATAGTGAGAAAAAAGAAGATACTTGTTTTAATATATTGTATGTAAAGGGCTTGCTTTAACTGCATTAAAAAAATAAATAAATCTTCTCCAGCGTTTTGAGAAAAATTACAAGTTTTGCAAATCAGAAGAAATACAAATTAGATGATAAAAAAAAGAAAAGGATGAAAAAAGCCCATTTTAATGAGAATCTTAGGATGTAAGAAAACCCAAGGATCAGAGCAAGCTTTCTGATATTCAGTGTTTGTTAACACTCTTAAATTATACCAGTGCTCGCTCTCTTCTGTACAGACTACTGTTCAGTATCTCGCATGACCAGCCAACCCCGGTTCATGTGGGTCTCCCGCGGCATTTTATTTCATTTCAGAAGACCAGTCTGCTAATGGTGTTGAAGCCTCCACCTCCTCCTCCTCCTCCTCCAGATGGGCCACAGCTCCCTGGTGGGTTGTTGTCATCCGAACCGTTTGGCCTGAACGAGCATGAAGACGAAGAGGCCTGAAGAGCTTGGGTCCGAGCGCTGAGCTCCTGTTCCTGTTGATCGCGAAGGGGACATACAAATATTTAGCGTAGTTTGATTACATATGAAACGCACCCTGGAAATATGGATAAATAAACTCGTTAAGGAACAGTGCAGTTGCTCCAAAGGAAATCACCTTGTTATAGCTCCCTCTAGAGGATACGCTTTTAGTTATTTATACAAGTGCAGTGGAGTTTCAGTTTAACACACCACAGCTCAGTGACTTGTGAAATTACACCTCACACTTTTGAACAGAAAAGATTGAGTTTGATTCTCAGAGTACCAGAATACATAAATAAAATCATCTACTCTGTGGCTCAGTTACTGTTTGCTGCGTTCCACCTGGATTAATCCTCCACTTTAATGATAAAATCTTACTTGGGAAGAGAAGAGTAAATTGTGTTTTAAGTCGATTGTGTGTTGAAAATTAAAAGAAAGCAGCATTTAGCACCTCTAAACCAGTGGTAAATATAATTACAAATCACTTCACACTTACGCTTTCTTGCAAAAGTATTCAACCCCCTTGAACTTTTTATCATTTTGTCACTACATCATAAAGCAGTGCATAGTTGTAAAAGTAAAACATAAATTACATGCTTTTTATAATTTCTTTTTACAAAAAAAAATCATGAGTGTGGCATGGATTCAAATTCAGACCCCTTTTACTCTAAAACCCCAAAACAACATCTGATGCAACCAAATGTCACCTAATTAGCAAATAGACACCTACTGTGTGAAGATAAGAAAACGCGGCTGTTCTGTGAAGGCCTCAGAGGTTTGTTAGAGAAGATTAGTCAATAAACAGTGTCATGAACACCAAGGAACCCAGCAGACCCGTCCGGGAGAAAGTTTAAAGCAGGGTTGGGTTCTAAAACAATATCAAAGCTTTGGACATCTCACAGAGATCTGTTCTATCCATCATCCTAAAATACAAAGAGTGTGGAATAACTGCAAACAAAGCAAAAAATGTCCATCCACCGGAACTGACAAGCTGGGCTCTAATTCTAAAGCAGAGAAGAGGCTCATGGTAACTCTGGAGGAGCTGCAGAGATTCACAGTTCAGGTGGGAGAATCTGTTGACAGGCTAGCCTGGCAAGCTATCCTATATAAAGTGGGGCAAAAAAGTATTTGGTAGCCACCGATTGTGTAAGTTTTCCCACTTAAAAGTTTCCCTCAATCCTTTGTAAAGTAACCTTGGTTGGCAATGACAGATCAAACGTTTCCTGTAGGTCTTCACCAGGTTTGCACACACTGTAGCTGGTATTTTGGCCCATTCCTCCATGCAGATTTTCTCTAGAGCTGGGATGTTTTGGGACCCTCCAAAGATTCTCTGTTTGGATTGAGGTCTGGGGACTGGCTAGGCCACTAGGGAGACTTCAGGATTTTAACCCATGACGAGGCAGTTTGATACTAATATTAACTTTTGTTACTAAGGTCCCAGCTCTTTTCAGGTCATTGACCAGTTCCCTCGGTGGAAATATGGGCCGTTTCCTCACCGTTCTCTAGATCATGTGTACCCCAAGATCTTGCATGGAGCCCCAGGCCGAGGGAGATTGTCAGTGATCTTGTATTTATTCCATTTTCTAATAATTGCTTCAACAGTTGATCTCTTCTCACCAAGCTGCTTGCCTATTGTAGATTGGCTCATCTCAGTCTTGTGCAGGTGTACAATCTTGTCCCCTGGTGTCCTTGGACAGCTCTCTGGTCTTGGCCATAGTGGAGGTTGGAGTCTCACTGTTTGAAGGTGTGGACAGGTGTCTTTTATACAGATAAGGAGTTCACACAGGTGCCAATAATACAGGTAACAAGTGGAGGATAGAAGAGCTTCTTAAAGGAGTAACAGGTCTGTGAGGGCCAGAATTCTTGCTTGGCTGTAGGTGCTAAATACTTATTTTCTACACCATTATACAAAAAAAATTCTTTAAAAATCATACAATGTGATTTCCTGGATTTTTCTTTTTACATTCTGTCTCTCACAGTTTAAGTGTTACTATGATGAAAATAAGTCTTTTTTTTAAAACCAACTGGCACAGTCTGTGGCTGACAAATAGTTTTTGCCCCACTGTATATAAATATATAGTCTGGGCACGACACATAGACAAACTCAGTTCTAGGGGTGCTTGGTTGTGTTTGGCCTGGGCTACACTTAGCCGAGCCAGTGGTAGACTTGCTGAGGCAACAATGGGGCATGGCTAGACCAACCTGCAGTGCAAAAATGTTTGCTACTTCTGCGGTTTGTCTAGATCTCTAGGCTAGCTATGAACTGCTTTGCCAGCCACTCTTCAAATCCTACAAATGCCGATTGTTTGGCGACATCCCTCTGAATTACAACCAATCAGCATGACTTAACCAAAGCTCCCACCCAGCGACTCTACCGGGCCATTTCAGAGTACATACCCCAAGGCTGGTGCTCGGTTGGTTCCTGGAATGACCCGGAAAGTGGCCCGGTGACAGCAAAGACAATGTCGCTACACACACAGCCAGAGCTACAACGACCTTCCACAATAGCTCTTAATAACTTTGGCTAAGAACGATAAAGAACCAAATAATTCAATCCATCCAATTCAAGATTGTGGCACTGTTGGTTGGTACTCTGTGACGGGGTAAGCCGTATTGCGTCATTTCCTGTTGTCACTGTTGTGCTCCGTAGAGCTGTTGTTTAGACTCTTTAATTGATCTTATTTTCTCTGTGCTGAGGCCTTTCTAAGTTATTTTAACACACAAGCACACAAAACACACGTTTTGTGGTGGTGTACTTTACGTTTTGGGAACTCCTTGTGTTTCACACAGCTTTACTTGGGGTGGTAAGGTCTCGCTAGCTCAGTTAGCTTAGCTTCATTGCAGCTATGGCTACTCTTCTTTCTCCTGTCTAACTCTTCTCTTCTCTCTTGCTCTCTCTGTCAGATGTTTAGTTACTTCCCTGCCTCCTTTAGTGATAATGGTAACTGTAATAAATGTAATATTTTTGTAGCTTTGGAGGCGAGGGTATCAAAATAAGAAGCACGGCTCCGCGCTGTTGAAAAACCAACAGAGAGCCGAAGCCCATTAGCCAGCGCGGAGCCAACAAGTATAGAACCCCCTAGCTGTCCTCCGGTAGAGCCCGCGCAGCCGGGACCTCAGGCCGGCTGGGTGACGGTACGTAGGAAGCATAGTTCTAGGACCCAGCCCACGGGCCACCACCAAACGGTCCGCGTTTCTAACAGATTTTCCCCGCTCAGCGACACACCCGCTGAGAAGCCGACCCTGGTAATTGGCAGCTCCATAGTCAGAAAAGTGGCATAAGAGACACCATTGACCATAGTCAAATGCTTGCCAGAAGCTAGAACGGGCGACATCAAACCCTACCTGAAACTGCTGGCTAAAGATAAGCGTAAATACAGTAAGATTGTTATTCACGCTGGCGGTAATGACACCCGGTTACGCTAATAGGAGGTCACAAAAATTAGTGTTGCTTCGGTGTGTAAGTTTGCCAAAACAATGTCAGACTCTGTAATCTTTTCTGGTCCCCTGCCTGATCGGACCAGTGACGACATGTTTAGCCGCATGCTGTCATTCCATCAATGGTTGTCTAGGTGGTGTCCTGCAAACGATGTGGGCTACATTGATAACTGGAGAACATTTTGGGGAAAACCTGGTCTGATCCGGAGAGACGGCATTCATCCCACTTTGGATGGCGCAGCTCTTCTTTCTAGGAATATGGCCGAATTTATTAGTCCTCCAAAACACTGACAACCCAGGGTCCAGACCAGGAAGCAGAGTCGTAGTTTAACCCACCTCTCTGCTGCTTCTGTACTGTTACCCACCCATTACCCTATAGAAACAGTGTCTTGCCCACAGCCAAAATTAAATGGATTAAAAATTAAGCCAACAAAAGCAAATTATGGAAATCTCGTAAAGATAAATACGACTTTGACTGAACAGAAAAATAAATCTATTAAATGTGGTTTATTAAACATAAGATCTCTCTCCTCAAAGACTTTGTTAGTAACTGACTTGATTGGTGATAATCACATTGATTTGCTTTGTCTCACAGAAACCTGGTTGCAGCAGGAGGATTATGTCAGTATAAATGAGTCAACTCCTTCCAGTCATTTAAATTTTCACATTCCTAGAAATACTGGGCGAGGAGGAGGAGTTGCAACCATTCACTAATTACTCCAATATCAATTTATAGCTACAGTTCTTTTGAACATCTAACCCTTAATTTTCCTCATCCAAGTTGCAAAACATTAAGACCATTTTTGTTTGTGGTTTTGTATCGTCCACTAGGCCCTTACTCTCAATTCTTGGATCAGATCTCACATTTTTTATCTGATTTAGTATTAAATACTGATAGGGTTATTATAGTGGGGGACTTCAATATTCATGTGGATACTGAAAGTGATAGCCTAAATGCAGCTTTTAATGCTATTTTAGACTCAATTGGCTTTACTCAAAAAGTATAGGGATCGACCCACTCGGGTAAACACACTTTGGACCTTGTACTGACATACGGTATTGAGTGTGAGGAAATAACAGTCCACCCACATAACCCGGTCCTGTCTGACCACTTCTTAATAACTTTTGAATTTACTTTAACTGACCATCTTAAATCTGAAAGAAAATTTCATTATAGTAGAGCTTTATCAGACAATGCTGTAACAATTTTTAAAGAATCTGTTCCATTCTTACTTTCCTCAGTGTCTCAGAGTAACACAGTGGATGGCAGCAATTCTATCTCTAACCCTTCAGAAATTGATGATCTGGTTCACAGCGTTACGTCCTCATTGCGTTTGGCATTAGATAGTGTAGCCCCCTTAAAAAAGAAAGTGGCTAGCCATAGGAGGCTGACTCCTTGGTTTAACGCAGAGTTGCATACTTTAAAGCAGAATACTAGGAGATTGGAGAGAAAATGGCGCTCTACACATCTAGAGGATTCCTATTTAACCTGGAATAACAGTCTACTGCTGTATAAAAAGACCCTTCGACAAGCTAGAACAGCATATTTTTTAATTACAGACCTATATCTAACCTTCCTTTCTTATCCAAAATCCTTGAGAAAATTGTTGCTAATCAAGTCTGTGAGCATCTAAACAGTAACAAGCTGTTTGAAGAGTTTCAGTCAGGTTTTAGAGCTCATCATAGCACTGAAACAGCACTGGTGAAGGTTACTAATGATATTCTCATGGCCTCAGATAATGGACTTGTGTCTGTTCTGGTTTTGTTAGATCTCAGTGCTGCTTTTGACACAGTCGATCATAATATTCTCTTAGAAAGGCTTGAACATGTTGCAGGGATCAAAGGAACAGCACTAGGCTGGTTTAAATCACATTTGTCTGATAGATTCCAGTTTGTTCATCTAAATGATCAATCTTCTTCACTCTCAAGGGTTACTTGTGGAGTTCCACAGGGTTCTGTGCTTGGATCAATTCTTTTCACCATATATATGCTTCCAATTGGTAGAATCATTAGACAGCATGGGACAAATTTCCACAGCTATGCCGATGATACACAACTATATTTATCCATAAATCCTGATGAACCCAGTCAGTTAGGTAGATTACAGGCATGTCTGGAAGACATAAAAACATGGATGAATCTAAACTTTTTGCTTTTATATTCTGACAAGACAGAAGTTGCTGTCTTTGGACCAGAAGTACTAAAACAGAAACTGATTAGTCAATCACTTCATCTGGATGGCATTAAATTGGCTCCCAGTAATAACGTAAAGAACATCGGCGTTATTTTTGACCAAGACTTGATATTTAAATCCTATATTAAACAGGTTTCTAGGATTTCTTTCTTTCACCTCTGGAATATTGCTAAAATTAGAAACATCCTGTCCAGGAGTGATGCTGAGAAACTAGTCCGTGCATTTGTTACCTCAAGGCTGGACTACTGTAATTCTTTACTATCAGGTAGTCCACGAAATGTCATTAAAAGCTTTCAGTTGATCCAAAATGCGGCAGCAAGAGTTCTGATGAATATTAAAAAGAGAGATCACATTTCTCCTGTTTTAGCTTCCCTTCATTGGCTCCCTGTTAAATCCAGAATAGAATTTAAGATCCTTCTTCTTACATACAAAGCCCTTAATAATCAAGCTCCATCATACATCAGATATCTGATTGTTCTATATGTTCCTAACAGAGCACTTCGCTCTCAGACTGCAGGTTTACTTGTAGTTCCTAGGATTTCTAAAAGTAGAATGGGAGGCAGATCTTTTAGTTATCAGGCTCCTCTCCTGTGGAACCAGCTCCCAGCTTTAGTCCGTGAGGCAGACACTCTGTTTACTTTTAAGGCCAGGCTTAAAACTTTCCTTTTTGATAAAGCTTATAGTTAGAGAGGCTAAGGTCATCCTGAGCTATCTCTGTAGTTATGCTGCTATAGGCTTAGACTGCTGGAGGACAGACTTACCAATTTTCTTCACTCTGCTACTTCCTTTTCTCCTACGACTCTCCAGTTGTATTACAGTAAATTCTGTTATTTTGACTGTTAACTTGGTTTTCTCTCAGTGTTTTTCTCTCCATAGAAGCTACGCCTGGTCTGGTATCTTGCTTGGCTGCAATGCCCTGTTGGACGGGGGGCATCGACTGAGATGATGCTCCCAGTGGCTGAACATCCACTGTGTCCTGTTATCAACTTTTTACTTTCTGTGACATAGGAAGTTCTCTTAAATCAGATCTTCTGTTCCTTCTGTGTCTCTGCTCTGTCTTCTCAAACCTCAGACGGTCGTGGCAGATGGCCGCTCCTACTGAGCCTGGTTCTGTTGGAGGTTTCTTCCTGTTAAAGGGGAGTTTTTCCTCTCCACCGTTGCTACATGCTTGCTCAGTATGAGGGATTGCTGAAGGATTGCTGTGGATGGAAAGTCTGCCCAACCTCACGCCAATGACTGACGCAATCTGCTGGGATTCCTTAAATAGGAAACTTTTTAACTGATTGCAATGTTTGTATAAATGTATTGAAATGACTTCTTGTTAAGTGCCTTGAGATGACATCTGTTGTGAATTGGCGCTATATAAATAAACTGAATTGTCGAAAATTCTAATTCCCCGCACTACTTTGGGATGATCCATCATACAAAATCCGTGTAAATCCATCAATGTGTGGTTGTAAACATTACGTTATAAACACTTTAGCGAAGCAGTGTACGGTAACGCAAATTTCGGAGTTACCTGTAAATACAGCTTGTTGTCTTTGATGATGGCATCCAGCAGCTCTTTCTGCAGCGGAGGTTCGGCGCTCAGTCTGGTTCCATTTGCCGCTTGTCCGTCGCTTCCATTCATCCCTGGCAGCTCCTGTTTCCTGTACATGAGCACATAGGCTGTGTCTTTGGGGAAGCGACTCGTAATGTTTTGTACCGACTGCAAGGAAGTGAATGTCACTCTGCTGTCATTGAACAGGAGCCAGTCCCTCGCCTCCAGGCCGCTTTTCGGCAACGTGTCACCTTGCTCAGACGTGCATTGGCTGCCGGCAGCCCGGCCGCTCGCCGAATCCTCATTGACGGGAGAGTGGCCGGCTGGATGCTGCGTCCCATCCGCTCCGTTGATGTTTCGGCCGTAGGAGTAGTAGTGGCCGCTCTCTGATGATATCCCAGAATGCACCACCATGGAGCTGAGCATATAGGGCACCGATTGGACCGAGGTTCCTCTGTTGATCCTCTCTGCTTCATCTATCCTTAACTTCTTCTCTTCTTCCTCCTCTTCTCCTTGTGATGGTTTTAGCTTCTTAGCCAGGTTCTCGCTGCTTTCGGGCGAATCAACTTGCAAAGGAGACGAGGAGGCAGAGGACCACTGCGCAGGTGACGAAGAGGCATGGACAGGGAGTCTCAGAGCGGGTGGGATGATGACGTTATCCAGAATCTTCCTGCGGACGTGGCTCTTGGCGTCGTAAGAGAATCGGAGCAACGTGAGAATGAGGTACTCGGGTGCGGAAACCACTTTCATGGTCCTCTCGGCTCGTTGGAGGGAAATGCACTTCTCGCAAAAGTAAGCGTTGTCTTCGTCAAGGATCTCAGGAGCCAGAAAATAGTTTACCAGGTCAGGCACTGACAGAGGGGGCTCGTTGGTCACTGGCTCAAACTGAAGGTTAGAAGCTAGACTGCTGCCGGGGGCTGACTCAGGAGCTTCGCTGCCACCATTGACAGATCCCTGACAGAGCACCTTGGCCTCCTCTGACGCTCTCTCAGCTTTAGGACTGCCCTGAGAGGAAGCAGATGGACAGAAGGCCAAAGATAAGTCTGTAAAAGGCTCTTCTTTCTCAGAGATGCTGTTACACTGCATGCAGCGGATGCCTGTGATCAGCTTTCCGCCAAACATCCGCTCTATTAAAGTCCTTCCATCGTTTGCGACCCGATTCTCTGCCTCTACCACACGTGAGTCCTTGTGGTCTTCGGAAGACGTTGGACTTGTTGGGCCCGTGCCGATCACATCAACCAGGGAGGCGACCGTTGGCTTGACTGATTCCAGGACGTGAAGCGTCTTCTCCTCTTCGTGCAGCCTTAAAAACACGAGGACAGCCAGCATTAGTTGGGACGTGACAGCGATAGGACAACTTAATTCATTTTGTGATCAATCATCAATCATTTCGCAACATACCGTGACTTGTAAAAGTATTCACGCGTCTCGACCTTTTCTTGGTTCTTGTTATGTTACAACAAACTTCTATATGTTTTATTGGGATTTTATGCGATAGGGCAACCATTGAAGTGCATCATTGTGAAGTGGAAGGAAAATGATGCATGATTGTCAAAACTTTGTTTTTTTAACGTGTCCTGTCTGGCAGAGTGGCACCCAGAATTTGTCTCTGAGTACCAAGTAGAAGCCCAAAAGATTTACTTTCACAAGTGCAGCATTACAGCTTTCGTTATAACACTGTGCTTGATATAAGTGTAAGAAATCTTTATTAGAAATTGCTGTGGGTTTTATTTTCTGAAGTTATGGACACAGAGATGGAAAATAAAGGGGAACAAAGAAAGAAGATGAAGAGAGGTAGGAAAAAAAAAGTTAAGACGGAGAGGGTGAATTGAACATAGAGGAAGGGGGATAAAGAAAATACAAGAAAACATCCTTGTCTGCTTCTACACCTGCAGGACGGCAGAGAGAAGGAGAAAATCCCAATGATAAAACAAACCAAACAATGCGAACTGAGAACTACACAACCACAACCCACAAATAGATACATAGATACAACAACAGCGTCACTGAAAAGCTCATGGTACCGATTATTAAAAGATTTAGTTGTGGTAACCTCAGCCCAAGAATGCAGTTGTAAACGCCTGAATTTTCACACATCTATGTGTGTGTGAGTGAGCATGCTGGTGCATATAAGGTTTCTCCATACGAGTGTTCAATAGCTGGTGTGAGGAGCTATCGATGAAGGAGATCAGAGCTATAGACATCCAAAGGACCCCTAGAGCACAGGAGCCTCAGGCAGACCAACGTAGGCCTGACTGGACCCCCTAAGAGAGAAGCAGAGGAGAGCCCCGGGGGGACATCCAGCGACGAGCCCACGGGCTACGCCCGCAGCTGGCTATGCCGGGGTAAAAAACTACCCAAACTTTGAAATAAGAATATGAACTCCTTGTGTGGATTTGTATACATCTCTTTTTACTCTGATACTCTTGAATAAAATCCAGTGCAACAGACTGAATTCAGAACTGGGTCAAGTACACACACTGAAATGCATGAAATTGACTCTTAATGCACCCATTTGATTGGACTGTACATTTCTTTATAGAGGCACAGAAGAATAGTTTAGATAAAATCTCATTCATGTGTTAGAATGGCCTAGCCAAAGTCCAGACCTAAATCAAAGAGAAAATCTGTGGCAAAACATTAAATGAATTGTGAAAATTTCTATAAACCATCACTTTTAGTTCACTTCAGTTCTGTAATACTTTAACCTGGTCTATCTTTTCTAGAATGTCGCCGCTCATGGTGGCAGCATGTTGGAGCAGCTCTGTTTGGTTCTGATTTGTTCTTTTTCTAGACATTTTCGTCATTCGTTTTGGTCGAGGCTCTGCTTTTTTTTGTCACAATTATTCCAAAACAGCAACCGGGGCATAACCATGGCAACAACATGTTTTTACAACCGGGAGCAGCTGATAAGCCTCTCGAAAGCTCAAATAATACCTGATCTACGACACCAAATCCCAGGGGAGTTGAAAGGGAGGCTTCATGGATGAGGAGCAGAGAGAGAGAAGGAGGAGGTTCAAACCATCTCTTCCATCCATTATTTATCGTCTCTGCTTCCTGGAAATGGAGCTGTTAGTATGTCAGGACAGTCATGAGCCTGTCACACTGCAACAGTCTTCAGTCAGAGCCCTCTTCAGATTTGGTGCAAGACTGACTGTTACTGGAGATCCTTCCTGCCCACAGCATCACCATCTACAACGACTCTTTGAAGATACTTGGATGATATAAGTTACAACATTAGATTTTATGCAGAAGCTACAAGTTGCCTACAATGATGCAATGCGAATTTTACTCAAGGTTTCAAGAGGAAGTAGTGCTAGTGAGATGTTTGTATCTGTAGGAGTGAGCACACTGAAAGCACTGGATGGGTCCACCAACTGTATCATGGTGGCACTCTCAAATCCCTTATGGAGCTGCTCCAGGTACACATCCAGACTGAGTGCATTGGCTGAAATGTCTGTGTGTATTTTAATTGTTGCATTTGTTTTTGTTTGTTTTTTTGTTGTTGTTTGTAATTTTATTGTATTGTACTTTCATGTTTAATGCTTATTTCTTTTGCCATTTGGACTTTGAGTCCGTAATGATATAAGACGATCAAACTTGACTATCTAGAGGAAGTAAAAGTCGTAACAAGGTTTCCGTAGGTGAACCTGCGGAAGGATCATTAATTTTTATATATATATATATATATATATATATATATTTCCTTCTTGAAAAGACGGTATTTATGAATTGAACTAATCACATAAAATCCCAAATAACACAAGGGGGAGCATGTGGTTGTAATGGGTCTTAATGGGGCGCAGTTCAAGGTGTATGTAAACACTGCATGTTTCCGCAATCAGCGCAGTGTCGCTCTTGCTCTTTATTGGCATTGAGCGAAAACAAAACAGGAACAGCTGAGGTTGATGAAGAGTGCTGGAGACTCACTCTACCTTTCCAAAAGAAATCTAAGATACTCTGAACAGTCCTGCTGAGAGCCCACGTTGAACCAAGGAGGACGAGATGCTTCCAAGAAGTTTCTGGGAGCGTACGCCGCCCTCTGTAGGACAAACACACATGCACCACTCATGTTATCATCCACCAACATCAAGCATATTCCATTAGTCATGACATAACAGACCTGCGTGTGCGCCAGGAAGGCGAAAAGGAGCTGAAGCTTCTTCATTAGTGTGTTGGAGCCATTTAGATGCAATGATAAAACATGCCTCCTGAAACTAAATACAAACACGTGTGTTAAAAGTCTTCAGATTTTTGCAGCTGCAACGTTGATCCCGTTTGTCGGCACGACTCAGTGGCTCACTCTGTTGCCATGAAAAGGGTCTGGATGATGCTGTTCATATAGCAGGTGTTCCCCAGGTTGATCAGGCCCGTTCTTCCCGTCTCAGACTTCCCAGCTGGCCTCAATAAGCCAGAAGCAAATGAATTAGACTGGGATGTCCAGGCACTTTGATTCAACACCAACTTGATCTTCTCTTCTGAAGGTTTTGGAAGATCCTTGAAAGAGAATATAAAACGACGGCGCTATTCATGGAGCAGTCTTTGTTGATTTGAATGAATTCATAAAATATCAACACAGACGTCGGAGTTTACCTTTATGGCTTCCAATATGTGGTCATATAGGTCAGGGAAGCCAGAGTACTGGTACATCATGCAGTGTATAAGCTCAGTGAATTGCAGCAGGAAAACTTGACTGGTGGGGAGACCGTCTGTGTTTAGAGACTGAACCAGAGGCACCACATGTGGAACAACCTACAGAGGGGATAACAAAACCCCCCCCAGAAATTAGGAAATAAAAACAATCAAGTCTGGACATTATAGGTCATATTTCCCCGTTAAATGTGCAGCGTGGTCAACCGGAAAAGAGATTAACATCAGGACCTCCAGAGAGTTCAGCGGATCACTTTTTTAAAAGTACAATCTTCTTTTTAGGTTTTAATTAAATTGGTTCAAGGGCCGCTGCTTGGCATTTAAATACTTTGCAGATAATTACTATGGAGGGTGCAGAAGCCTTGCGGTTCTGGGATGGGGAGGGAATGAGTGAACAAATAATCTGGTCATATGAGAAGAAAATGAGCTGTGATGAGACAGAGGCTCCCTTACCAAATGGAAGGCCTCTGGAGAGTGCTGGAAGCTCAACAGCATATGGGAGAGGACAGCTAGCGCCCCCTGCCGCACAATAGGATACCACAGACGGCTGAATACCTGCAGGTCGAAACAAACAGGATGTAAAAAAACATTTATTTTATTTATCCAAATGACAATATGAAATCAATGACACTACATCCACAATAGAGCTTAACTACAGTCCGTTGAAGTGTTCTACAACCTAGAGAGATAATAAAAGCCTAATTAAATATGACCGTTTAACAAGTTTGTAATGTGACATTTAAAGGTCTCATTCACTCGTTTTCTCAATGACTCTGCTGTGGTGTCTAGTTTGAATGAATGCCTTGTGAGTCGTTTTCTGTAAAAGAAAAAAAAAAGAGAAAAAAAAAGCTCTAGCGCTCCAGTTTCAAGAGATTTAATTTTGTCATAGGAGTGGGAGGGGGGAAACGACAGGATTACTAGTCTTACTCCTTAATATCCGGGATATGCAAACGTCTCGCCTCTGATTAGTTAACAGCAAATCGACTCTTGTGCTGCGTTCAAACAAATAACTAACCTAACCAACTTAGCTGGCGGTGTTCCAACACAAGTTCCAGCAGTTTATTCCTCAACTCCTCTTTCTCAGGTAAAAATGCAATGTTGATGCGTTATCTCCACAAATAACACAAGCCTGAACATTTCCACCTTGTTGCTAATGGTTAGGGCTGGGCAATATATCGATTATATCGAATTTTCTATTTATGAAGATTGAATTTTGTAATATTCGAGAAAAATTTTTTTTCCCCAATGTACTTCTTGGGTTTCCATAATTCAAAGTGATGTCAGCCCGCCCAAGGCCTTCCATCTTGTTTTACAAGCGTGTTTTTATTTTAACTTTCAATTCAGTTCAACTCCAAAAAGCGATGACTGAAATAAAAGTAAGTTTTAAAAATGATTTTTGTCATTTGTAATTACTTTTTTAAGAATAAAAAGGGAGGATTTTTTTTATTCATATCAAAAATGGAATTTGGCATGAAAAAAAAAATTCATTTCAACCCATATCGCCGAGCCTTTTATTCTCAATTTTTCCGAAAAAGTTGTATAATGTCTGACGACACGCTCAACTTTTGAAAATAAATCTTTAAATCAAAAATCTCAATCTCATATCTTGAAATAGTACCAGGGAATGTTAAATATTGACAAAAAATTATGATTTGTTTTATATCGTGATATATATATCAATATGACTGATACGAAAAATATTACCGGTTTAGAATTTTCTTTCCATGTCGCCCCCAGCCCTACTAATGTTTAGCTTTTACTAGCAGAGACGGGCTCTGCTCTCTCCTGGCTGCAAAATCATTACAGCGTTCCTGTGGGCGGTCCCAAGTCAAGGTAGGCGGGACCATGAATACTAATTTTCTCTGTGATGTAGAAAAGGACTGGCTTTCTCTGACTTGCTCGTTTCTTCCTTTTTCCGTTTTGTGGCTAATTCAGGCAATGGGGGTTGGAGAAAGTCTTCATGTCCGTCATGCATATGCAACTCAGAGTGACCGATCTTGTTTCAAAAAGGACAAGTATTACTCGGTTTCTCGGCGAATGAGACCTTTAAAGTCTACAATGGACCAAAAATCAGGGAAGATTTACAAACCAGTTCAATTTTCAGCAGAGTGACATCTATGAGGATGGTAAACTTCTGAACAGCAGCCAGTCCTTTCAGCAGAGCGATGACCCAGGTATCCACATGTTGGGCCAGAGGCCAGGACAACCAGTCGATCATTCTATAAAGCACACAAAAAACAGGCGTTAGCGTCCACAGATCGTATAACACACACTGACATAAGGTAGAACATGCTTTTATCCTGAAAAACAGAAAATGCTCAACTACAGCTTTCTATGCGTTATTGATGCAGAACATGAGGATGTTAGCTTACCTGCAGAGAGCTTTGGTCATGCTTGCATCTCTGACATTCTGGTCTGTGGTGAGACTCTTGATGAGCACAGTGATCATCTGAACAGGGATGTGTTGGACCAGACTAGCCAGTGCAATAGATGGGTCAAAGGAAGGGTCTGAAGAAAAAAAAAAAAAAACACAAAAACATTAAGTATTGTCCTTGTAGCTTGTGAAATGAGAACAACGCTACGAATAAGAAAGAAATTATCTAGGAGTGGCTAAGCCAAAACAAGAATAAAAAGACAAGTAAGAAGCAAGATTTTGTCCAATGTGAAGGCTGAGATGATTCCAGCAAAGTTCCAATCCTTTCTCCTGGAGCATGATGGAAGACATCTTAGTGCTAAGGAATGGGGTAGACCCTTTCCTGCTGCTTTATTAATGCGCTTAAGCTCTGATACATGACGCTGAAACCATTTTAAAATGTCAGCACAATAATAATTATGTATTTGTTTTAAAATTATAGTAAAATCCTGCATGATGTCTGCACTTCTGTTCCAAATATAAATATTTATTGACCACTCAAGTCAGACACAAAAAACTGAATTCTGTTTCTATATTTTCTAGGGGTGGAACGGTACACAAAAGTTACGGTTCGGTACGTTTTCAGTACACTTTAAGCAAGAAAAATTAATACAAATGTGCATATGACTTTTTTTGTTTTACTTTGATCACCATTAAACACAGAACCCTTTTTCCTGAATTCGTCCCTTTTAATTTCTGATGTTAATTTGATTTTGTTTTATTCTAAAACCTGAAGTTGAAAGCATAGAACTGACTGGAGATTTGATTAAATTTTTTTTTTTTTTATAAATAGTAATTTATAATGTAATAGTACAAGCAGACATAGCCAGAGTAGAAAACAATATAACCACTTGAAAACAGTCACTGTTAAAGGGGCTATATGCAATTTTCTTAAATTTAAACTCGAGACTGACACCTGTGGCCAAAAAACGGCAGTGCTCTTCCTTTCTGCTCGCTCTCCTACGCCGGTCGCTTTGAATCTTCGATCTTTTTCTGGCACTTGTCAGGAGTATAACTTTTTTAGTCTTATGTGGAGTTACTGTTGGTGTCAGAGTTGTACTGGGTCTCTTCTGTGTATTCGCACAATCCATTGAACTGCTTGCGAGTGCTGACTAGCGGTGGTGGCAGAGTGATCTGAAATATTTAACATGAACGCGCTTGACGTCACATCCGCAGACAGCGCGGGAAAATCCGACCCGACTGAAAATAGAAAAAATTGGATACAGGCTTATAGGAGCACCCACTGTGAGCTGACAAGGTGTCAGTATGCTCATCAGGAGATGTTTGAGTCATAAATGGTCAAATAAAAAGGCTCTTTATTTATTTGGGGGAAAAAGTTGCACATAGCCCCTTTAATGTTTAAAGGGGGGGTATTATGCTTCTTCCAGTCACATATTACCCTACTATAGAACACTCCAATAAAACTGTCACCTTAAGTCTTTTAAAAGTCCGTCATATATCCAAATCCACCTTAAAGAAATTTACTTCCTTATTGGACGCCTTGATTTTCGCCTATGCCTCTCTAAGACCCTCCTACTCTTCCTGACACCCCCCCTTCAGTTCGTCACATACCGTGCATCATCGCAGCATGCACGGAGTCGGAAAAAAAATCCCACAAAAGAGGCTCTCGGCTGAGTACGTAAGATCGGAGGAGGAGATGGGTGGAAAAGGCGGGGATAGGTTGGAGCAGGCATTTCAGCAACCCCGAGAAATACCAGCAGAGACCGGCAGAGACTCAAAGATTACTCTAACATGAGTGAATGGGTCAGAGCAACACTTCAGTCATGTTTTTAATGAGGGAAAGACAGGTTCTCAGGATATTAAGCTTCAGGAAGTCCATTTTGCATAATACCCCCCCCCCCCCCCCCCCCCCTCCCTCCCCCCCTTTAAACAACACTTTCCCCATATTTGAAAATTAAACATGCTTAAATCACTTTGGAGCTGTTTTGATATTTCGACAGCCTAGTTTCTGAGCTGTACCTGAATGCAGCATGGGCAGCAGTTGGGAAATCCTTTCTCATCTACAGGGATTCCATAGACTTGTGTTTTATCCAAAATAATGAGTTTGGGCTGACTGGATGCTACTGGTAGCCATGTGGACATCAGCTGGTTTTTCTCTAGTATCAGTGATGTTTCCATTCAGCTTGACGTTGTTTCAGGTGAGTCATTCAGTTCAGTGCAGAGCATGTTGTGGACCTTATTGTTGTTGAAAGATGCATTCGCTGACAAAGTTCTGGTTTGGTCCATCTTTCTTTTTCTACTGTAGCTGCATGAGAAACCATTAATGTTCCCAAACAGCAGAGTTCAGTGATAGTTGGGAGTCCTTTCTGTTTTGTTTTGGTCTCACTTTTTAAAGTTGCGCTGTGGAAACGCTGCACTGTGCTCTGAGCAAATAAAAACATTCAGCATGTGTTCAGGTTGAAAAGAGCTGTATTCGTTCAATACTCGTGCATACCAAACCGAAAAAATTAGAATGCATGTACCGTTATATTCTTAATATTTTCTTAGAGTTTTTAAAGGAAAATCAGCACTGGCTACCGTAAATTCACTATAGGCAGGTCCGAACATTTTAAAGTTTCAAATTTTCATACTTCTTCAACATCTAAATACAAAAACTTACAAAAGATTCTTAGTCAATATAATTCTCACTATTCATTTTAGTTTATTTATATAGCGCCGATTCACAACAGATGTCATCTCAAGGCGCTTTACAAGAAAAGTCATTTCAATACAAACATTCCAATCAGTTTAAAGTTTCAGCTAGTTTTCTACTTAAGGAATCCCAGCAGATTGCATCGAGTCCAGCTGACTATTAAAGAGGGCTTACCTGTGGAGGAAATAATAGCAAAGACTTCTTGGAGCGAGGGCAACAGCGTGGCTGGCTCCGCCTTCCAGATGTTCTGCAGCAGGGTGCTAACCTTTGTCACCTGGCCCACATACTCTCTCAGTTCCCGCTCGTCGCTGGCAAAGCACTGAAAGCAGCTGATGGTCCGCACCAGCTGCTGGCAGAACAAAACGCCCGACTTATCCCTCGGGATGCACTGCATAAAGTCTGACAGCAAAGTGCTGAGCCGGGCGCAGACGGCCGGCTCAGGACGTTCGCACACCATCCTCAAAACCTCCACCTGGATCACGCAGAAGGTCTCCAGTACAGACGGGCAGCTGATGAGCAACCGCAGGCAACAGTGAATGTAGTCTACGATGGCTGCGTCTCTGTGTTCCAGCTCCCCGTAGCCCTGCTGGAGCAAACCGAGCACAAAGTCTTTGCTAAAGAAGAGCTCAAACTCAGGCCGGTGGTAGCGCGCGTAGGCCTCGAGGACCTGCAGGCCGATCTGCTTCTGGAAAGTGTCGTCACCGAGCAGGATGAGGCGGGTGGTGAGCGTAAACAGCGCCCGACACTGCTCCTCCGTCACATCGTTCTCCGCCGCTTCAACTACCTTCTTCACGATGGCCCTCTTCACCGGAACAGAGTGATCGGAGCTGATCAGGCCCTCTAGAATCTTGTCCATAATGTCGAGCTGCAGAGGCCAGAAGAAAGTAATCAGTTGTTAAAAAGTGATGATGATGATTAAAACGGATGAAATGTTGTTGGTATTGACGTAGACATCCAAAAACTGTTATGTTTCCTCATATCAGAACTTTTAGAAGGAGGAGGAATTATATCTACATAGATAATTAATGTGTTTTTATTACTTAAAGAGAAATTACATTTGGCTAAAACTGGTATTGGTTGACAGAGCTTTAAGAAAACAAGTGATCAAAATAATGCATCTCTAGTAAAATCAATCCATGTGAGTCTCCTGACATGCTTCATTCTTTTCGCTAGTTCATTTCTCTATAAAGATGTCTCATACCTCCCAAAGCTGGAGAGGTAAGAGACTTATCCCGGGACACAAAACACGAAATCAGCAGATGGCAAATTTACATAGAAACACCAAAAACTGCTTTACTGCACCATATATTTTTTGTTTCATTTGAGTAATATGAAGTATCGCTACCTACTGGAGTAAAAACTTCTGAAAACTCTTCCCACTGTGAGTAAGTTTGCTGAGTCAAGAACAAAAGAAAGATTTCAAGTTTTTACACAAGCTTTTTTTGTTCTAAAGTTATTTGCTGATCCGTTTGTGCCATTTGTATAATAATTTTTAAAAAGCAGCGTAAACTATATATTGTTACTGGATGTATTTTACCTTGTTTTCATACATATATATATATATATATATATATATATATATATATATATATATATATATATATATATATATATATATATATATATATATATATATATATATATATATATATATATATATATATATATATATTATATATGTATACATATATATACATACATATATATATACATACATATATATATACATACATATATATATATATATACATATATATATACATACATATATATATACATACATATATATATATACACATATATATATACACATATATATATACACATATATATATATATACATATATATATATACACATATATATATATACATATACATATATACATATACATATATACACATATATATATATATATATATATATATATATATATATATATATATATATATATATATATATATATATATATATATATATATATATATATATAAACCCATGAAACCGATACTTGCAAGTATCGGTTTCATGGGTTAGTATTGAGTAAGAAAGTCCTTTTGAGAATTGTTTCTTCTACCTAAATGTGTTATATTGAAATTATTTTATTTACTTGTTTTTTTAAATTTTATTTTAGTCTTTAAATTACCAGAATTTGCACATAACTTTCTATGTTTGTCTGTCTGATGAGATCCTTTTAAATATTAAATCAGATGTTCAGATCAGTTACTCAGTAATCCAGTAGCCTTTTTTACCAAATACTCTTCTACTCTTGCTAGGATACTTTCTTGGACGGCTGGGTTTTACTTTTATTGGAGTAACAATATATTAAAGTAGTGCTACTCTTAACTCTTACGTGATTATATATATTATTTTGGCTACTTACAACCTCTGATATTAACTAGAGTCAAGCAGCTTTAAAACAAACATTTAGCAGTCAGGTAGTTCTCATTCAAACAAAGGATTTTATTTTATTTCCATTTTTAAGTATTCCAACGTGTACATTTAGTAATTATCAACATATTTTAACAAAAAAAGTACATCATTTATTGGTACTTAACAGTATTTTCTATTTCATTTATTACACTACACTCTGTTCTGTAGAAACTGGCAGCTAGCGTGCTAATGCTAGTTGTTTCGTTACATTTAACAAATAATGTTACACGTATATAGGAGCTACAGTGCAGTATTACTTACATATAAACCTAAAACTTTGAGGGAGTACTACAAAATGGGCCGTAGCCAGAGTTCCAAACCAACAAAATTAAGTAATAACACCATAATAACAACAAAGCACCGAACCAGGCCGAGAAACAGTCAGGTACCACTCTGACTTAGCATAAATGCCACCACAATACACAACGATTCATAGCCTTTTCGACCTGAACTTACCTGAATGCAGCATGTCAGCACATTTCAGGGGATAAACAGCGGCTCTCAGGCCGAGTCAAACATCTTCTGACAGATAAATCGCTTTTATTTGGGTTTTATTTGAACGTTAAGAATCAGCTGATTAACCTTCCACTACAGTCATTCCAACTGCCGACAACCGGTGTTGTGCTGAAAAAAGCCCCCCCTGCCGTAAAGCGTGACGAGGCAGCTGATTTTCTTTAACATTGTTATGATGTTTGAAAAAAAAACCAAAACAATATATAGTTAGGGTGTTTCTATGCAGTAACTATTAAATCTATGGACTTATTTACCCTTTTACGGACATATTTAGTCTATAGATAGTTAATCCTTTTAAAGTTATGGGCGCTTTTGTCGACAGAACACCAGCTTTATCGCGAGGACCCTTTCCTGAAACTGTTTTACTGATGCCTGTTCGTCCTGTCACAGCATAGATTTGCTTCATTATAATATTAATTCAATGGTTAAATATATTTAAAAATGTATAGATTTACTATTTTTTTAAATGACAAATTTCGTCAATATCATGCTTGATTATCCAAGGAAGCTTGCAAAGTCCAAATCTAAATATGTTCGGATTATTGAATTAAAAAAGCGAAACTCGTCGATTTTCCTCACTGAGCGATTTATTTCAATGGTTTTTATCTGTGGATTTTAGGTGCAATCTAAAATATGTACATATTATGTCAGAATATTTAGCAAAGTTTTGTTATCTGGGAATTTCGTCACACTCAACATGGTGCGTTCATTTCCCATAATCGCAAGTCGGAATTTCCGTGTACAAAATAAGAAAGGTTACATTTCTCTTTGATCATTTTAGGTACCGTAACGTAATTAATTAAATTAGTTTTCCACTATTTTAATTTAGTGATTACTGTGTAGCTATTAACTATGTATGTAATGTTATATGCTCAGTACACGGACACTATGTATTTCAGAAACCAGTGGAATTTGCTAACTACTATAAGCCTTACAAGCTGATGGAAAGGCATTGCGCGATCCAATTTCTGCTAATAAAGTTGTTTCATGGTTCATTAAGTGTTGCTGGAGTCTTCACTTCACCAGCAGTGCATTTCTCAGCAAATGTTGCCTTAAACAGTACAGAAACATGCTCACAAACAGATGTTGCAATATACTGTATGTGTGACTGATATAGCAAGCCACAAACAATCCAGTGTACAAATAAATAGTTTATATCTGCAGAATTCAGTAGGTTTTCCGCTATTCTGAACTCAGGGTTACTGGGCTTACCCATGAGCTTTCTAGTTAGAATTCAGACTTGAGGGGGCATTCAAGCTTGATGTAGAAATTGTGAATTGAAAGTAGTAGTGGAGCAACTTCTACATCTTATATGTACAGTCTTTGGGAGCAACCCAATACTAGCGTACTGTTTTGAAGTGGTTTAGTCAAAGTCCTGACTTAAATCCAATCGAGCTGCTGTGAAATTACCTCAAACAGGCCATTCATCTGGGTATCCCCTCCAGTGCTGAGAACTGCAACAATTACACAAAGAAAAGTGGGCCAATATGTCTCCATCCCAATGTAAACACTTGTTTCCAGGTATGATAAATACTAGAAGGCAGTGTCGCTAAAGGTGGCACAACCAGTTATTAGGTTTGTTTCGATAGTTGATTTTTCACTTCATACACAAAGTCAGCCTTTGATAACTGTTTTTTGTTTGTTTAATTTGAGTTATATTTATAAAAAAATGGATTGGTGATCTAAAATATTTTATAAGGTTCACCTTGATGTTCTTTAAACAGTGGAACAACTGTTTGTATGCCTTGTGATGCTAGTGTTTGTCATTTTCTTTTAGTAAATGAATGTCATATGTATCAAATGTGTTCATGCTCTCTTGCTTTATTGATGTTTCTCTTGCTCTATTGTGTATTATGTGTTGTGTATGTTTATTGTGCATCTTGCGTTATGTGTGTTTCATGCTAATTTGCTACTTTTAATGTATAATATTACTGTTATATTCTGTGTTTTTTTAATAACCAAATCATGTAAAGCACCTTGCCTTTTGTTAGTTCACGACATGGACTGATTCTGACTGGATTAAAGGTTAAAAAATATTTAAGTATGACAAAAAAATACATAAATAAAGGGGCAAATATTAAGTAGTGTGGAACATCCAAATGGGACGCAACACACGACTTCTCACTAGTCTCACAGGCTCCGCAAGTGTTCATTGAGATTTTCAACAGCCAGCGAAAGCAGCACAAGAAGTCTCGCGAGAGAACACGTTTACCGGGTAGCTTTGTAGCGCGAGAAAAATCTTGCTAGCGTGCCGCCTGTTCAACCGGCGAGTCTTTCATTATAAACAACGGGGTAGTTTTTGACTGAGCCCGTTAAGGTTCAGGAAAAACAAACATTAACAGCTCTTAAAACGAGACATCTTAAGCTACTTATTAACGAACTACATCTTTAAACCGAAGAGGGATTTCCACCAAAATGTCCGAAAGCGAAAACTGCGCTGAACAGCGGGAAGAACCGACCGAACTTGAAGAAGCCGCAGGAACGGAGGTAATACGGTTCAAACTTCTTCTCATCGCTGGCTAAATGACTTCCAAACACCCGGTCGTGATCGTAAGAGCATCCTCTTCTCGTTTCGGAAGTTATTCGCCCGTCTTTGTGTTAAATGTTGGCAGTGTGAGTGTTGAAGTGAGCTCTCCGGGGCTAGTTAGCTCTCCACGGCGGTGCTGTCGTTAGCTAATAGCAGCAGCAGCATCGGATGCTTCCAGCTCAGGCTAACGCCATCCTTACCTATCAGCAGCGCTTATACACTAAATGCTGTTGCACCAAAAAAAAATTATCCCCTCATTTATTGTTTGTTGGTCAAACATGATCGGTCATCTCGGTGCTTTTGAATGTAAACAACTTAATTGAAACCAGTGAGGAGAATAACTTGTCAACTGCCCCATCAGCCTCTTTGTTTTCAGTGAGTCTTCAAGGCAGCAAAAGGCTGCATCGTCGCCCACTTCACTGCTTGGCTTCTGTCGCACTTTTTGTTGTGATTCAAAAGAAAAACAACAACAACAAAAATAAATCTGCATGTAGCTGACCCTCCAAAGAAAACTAGTTTGTCTGTAGAAGCAAAGAATGTAAGAAAACCTCGCAATGTACTGAACTCAAATTAAATATTTGTTAGAAGTATGCATATTCAAAGTGAGGTAATAAATTAATAGAAAATAAGAATGAGACTGTACAATATAGGAAATTAATACTGTGCAGTTATTGAAAAGGGCACTCTGTCTGAAGAAATTGAGTAGGGTCATTTAAAAAATGTAGAAAATGTGTATTTGTACATAATGAAAAGAGAAAGAAAAGGACACATTTTTATGTCAGTGGTGTGTAACATGAATTACTGAAGAAAAAACATAAATTACAAAGTTCAAAACCATTAAAATATATAAGAAATATAACAAATCAAATGAGAATAAAATAAGGGTAGGAATAAAATCTATGAAATAAACAGTATAAATACAGTTTTTATGTGCTAAAAATGTGATTTTTGTAAACAGTCCAACAATGTAAAAGTCATAGCTAACTTCCGAACAGTTTTAAGAGTTGAATTGAGCTGAATTTAACATTTTTTATTTTTTTGCTAAGCACATTAACACTTACTGACTACAGCGGTGCATCACCACCACCAAGGGTAAAACACAAGAAAGCCAACAGATAGAAACATGTCGAAACAAAACGTATATATGAGAAAGAGAGAAACATGGTAGCAATAACAAAAAGAACGAAAACAAAAACACAGAATTTCACAGAATGTTCATAAAAATATTTCACTCTAGCACCTCGGTTTTCCTTAAAGGAATTGAACATAAAACCTGGAAAGCTAAACCGTGGTAGTTTTTATAACCACAAAAAAAAAGTTTTCTTTAATTTCTTGTGAGAATTTATTTGACTGCATAGCAAGGACAAAACACTGCTTTTTTTCAAAAATGCTTTTACTATTTTAAGAAAATAAATTACATATCCTGTTGTGGAGTACTGCTGATTGTATCATTTTAAAAGACCACAGCTATTTAAGATGCCTCTCCACTAATGTATCTAATGTAATTTATTGAAGTGTTCAGAATCTTTTGCAACTTTCAAGTCCTTTTTCTGATCTTAACGTACAATGTAAAAGTTATCTGCTGAACTACATGGATGTCCTTTTCAACATGTGCTGTTATGGAAGATGCATAACTTTCAAAATAAATGTTATTTCTCCCATTTAACCTGGATAGTTTCTGGGAAATAACTCTGGTTTACATCATTAGCATACCAAGAAGTGACTGGAGATTTTAATGCTGCATTCACCAAAAAGTAATTACCAGATTTATCCAGTTAAACAGAAAATGGATTTAATACAAAACAGCCAAGCAGTTCCACACAGAATCCACTGAAAAGTGTTTCTTTTGCTCATCACTTCTAAACAAACTCTTAAATTTTCTGCTACGAGAAAAACAATACAGCTGGGAGTTTAGTTATTAGCTGTTTGTGGACTGTAGATGTGATCATCTAGTCCTGGTACAACTAATGTCTTATCTGATCAATAACTTACTCTGATTCTACTTATTCTCTTTCAATCATAGTGCCTATTCAATATTTTAAAATACATTTTCATATCAGATAAAAAGTGTAACTATAATTTACAGAGAAAGCACGTGGAAGCTGAGGTCATCAGTTTAAATGGACATAGTTTAAATCTTCTGTGTTGAGAAATGTGATTATAAAGCAAATCTGGTCTGTAATCCTCTTCCCCAGGAAAAGTCTGACTCTTCAGATGCAGGAAAAGAATCCTCATCAGAAGGTGGCGCTGATGGACAAGATGCATCCTCCTCTTCGTCATCTAAGACTAAAGATTCCACCCCGGGTTATGAGGAGAAAGTGGTAAATAGATCGTTTTGGCTGGCCGAAGTTCCACAGTGGACTGTTCTGATTCTAGGTTAAATGAGTGATGAGACTTTCCTTCCCGTGCGTCTCGCAGCAAACGGACCGAACCAACAGATTTGAGTATCTGCTGAAGCAAACGGAGCTGTTTGCGCATTTCATCCAACCGGCTGCACAGAAGACCCCCACCTCCCCTCTGAAGATGAAACCAGGGCGTCCGCGCATCAAGAAAGACGAGAAGCAGAACCTGCTCTCCGCCGGAGAGTGAGTCGTTGGCCCGACTGAACAGCCTCTTTTTTAATTAATTAATTTATTCCTCTGTGGGATTTCAGATCGGGGATCTAAACCGATTTCCTGTTTTGTTTGTCAGCAACCGGCATCGGCGAACCGAGCAAGAGGAGGACGAAGAGCTCCTCAACGAGAGCACGAAGACCACCAACGTGTGCACCCGCTTTGATGAGTCTCCGTCCTGTAAGCACTGACCCGTTCCCGGAGGTGAAGCAAACTTTATTACAGGTTTCCAGGTTTATTACTGCTCCCTCGTGTCTCGTTTCAGATGTGAAAACGGGGAAAATGAGGGACTACCAGGTCCGGGGTCTGAACTGGCTCATTTCTCTGTATGAAAATGGAATCAACGGCATACTCGCCGATGAGATGGTGAGTACTTTCCTGCTGGTTAAAAGCATGTGATAGTTTTGTATTTGAGTGCTTTTTTTCCACCTTACAACATGTTCTCTAAACCCGTTCTCAGGGATTGGGGAAGACCCTCCAGACTATCGCCCTGCTGGGTTACATGAAGCACTATAGAAATATTCCAGGTCCTCACATGGTGCTGGTTCCCAAGTCCACTCTTTACAACTGGATGAACGAGTTCAAGCGATGGGTGCCGTCTCTGCGTGCGGTCTGCCTGATCGGAGACCGAGATCAGCGTGTAAGCTGTGACTAAATGATTGATTTGAGGCGTTCAGGTCGAAGCTCTGTCATGAGAAACATTTGGGTTTTGATGAATTTCCGTCCAGACTGCCCTGATCAGAGACGTGCTGCTGCCAGGAGAGTGGGATGTCTGCGTCACATCCTACGAGATGCTCATCATCGAAAAGGCCGTGTTCAAGAAGTTCAACTGGAGGTACCTGGTCATCGACGAAGCTCATAGGATCAAGAACGAGAAGTCAAAGGTCAGTAGTTGGAGAAACGCCGCAGACTTTGGCCTTTTAAAAGCAACGAGAAGCTCACAGCGTTGTCACTCGTCTTTCAGCTGTCGGAAATCGTACGTGAATTTAAAACCACCAACCGGCTGCTACTCACCGGAACGCCTCTTCAGAACAACCTCCACGAGCTCTGGGCTCTGCTCAACTTCCTGTTGCCGGACGTCTTTAATTCATCAGAGGTGTGTACCCTGTCCCGTTTCCCAACAGGAGTTTATGCATCATGTTGCTTATCAACTTTTCATTTTCTGTCTAGGATTTTGATTCATGGTTTGACACGAACAACTGCTTGGGTGACCAGAAGTTGGTCGAACGTCTACACACTGTAAGTTCTGAATGTTTAATACTGCCCTTATGGTTTACAAGTGTTCATTTGGATATAATACCCCTTTAAATGCCTCGTTGTTGTGCAGGTGCTGCGTCCTTTCTTGCTTCGTCGTATCAAAGCAGACGTCGAGAAGACTCTGCTTCCCAAAAAAGAGATTAAGATCTACGTGGGTCTGAGTAAAATGCAGCGCGAGTGGTGAGCATCAACGCTTCAGCCCACTTTGTGACATTAAATTTGATCTAATTAAATTTGATGTTGAAAGAAGTCTGCTGTATTTCTACCCATCAGGTACACGAAGATTCTCATGAAGGACATCGACATTCTGAACTCTGCGGGGAAAATGGACAAGATGCGTCTGCTGAACGTCCTCATGCAGCTCAGGAAATGCTGCAACCACCCGTACCTGTTCGACGGGGCGGAGCCTGGCCCGCCCTACACGACCGACCTCCACCTGGTGGTGAACGGCGGGAAAATGGTGGTGCTGGACAAGCTGCTGCCCAAAATGAAGGAACAGGGTGTGTGAAATGTGCCCAAAAACAGTGGAATAAAACGTTTAGCTAGCTTTTGATAGCAAACTAACTTCAGCAGTCTGGAAATCTAAAAATATTTTTTCTAAAGGTTCAAAAGAGTCTGTTCCGTTCCAAAGGCTTCAGAGTGTCCTAAGATAATAATTGTTTTTTTCTTAGGTTCCCGTGTGCTCATCTTCAGTCAGATGACCAGGATGCTGGACATCTTGGAGGACTACTGCATGTGGAAGAACTACGAGTATTGTCGCCTGGACGGACAAACGCCACATGAAGAAAGACAGGTTAGCCATAGATCAATCGCTTTAAGCAGGTCAGGATTCCCTTTAGCTGATTACAAACGATAGATGGATAGTAGGGGTGTAACTGTACATCCATTTGTATTCGTATTATTCGATACGGCCCTGTCGCTTTGGTACTCGCGTGTACCAAACAAATCCAGCTGTTTTCTACCTGAACACATGCAAAATGTTTATGTGCAGAACTCTGAGTGCAGTGCAACGTTACGTAGCGCAACTTTAAAAAGTGACACGAAAACAGAAAGGACTCCCAGCTGTCACTAAACAATTTCTGCTTGAGAAACCATTAACGGTAGCTCCTGTAGCTCCTTGAGAAACCATTAATGGACAGTAGAAAAAGAAAGATGGACCGAACCAGAACTTTGTCAGCGAACGCATCTTTAATCAGCAATAAGGTCCATAACACGCTCTGCACTGAACTGAATGATTCACCTGAAACAATGGAAACATCACTGATACTAGAGAAAAACCAGCTGACATCCACATGGCTACTAGTAGCATCTAATCAGCCCAAATTACTTGTTTTGAATAAAAACCTGTTTATGAGAAGGGTTTTTCCCCAACAGCTGCCCATGCTGCATTCATGTACAGCTGGGAAAGTAAGCTGTTGAAATATCAAAACAACTCCAAAGTGATTTTAAGCATGTTTTATTCTCAAATATAGGCAAAGTATTATTTAAACATTTCTAAAGAATGACACTGACTGTTTTCAAGTGGTTATATTGTTTGCTAGTACTATTTTATTTTTATATTTAAAAAAAATCAATATATCCTGTCAGTTCTATACTTTAAATTTTTTTTAAAATTATAGAACATAATAAAATCAAAGTAAAACGAAAAAGAAGAAAAAAATCTGCACATTTATTTATTTTCCTTGATTAAAGTGTACCGAAAATTCAAATTCAAAAATACTTTATTGATCGTGTACCGAACCGTGACTTTAAAACCCTAAATACGTACCGAACTAGCCCCAGAGGGGCATAATCTTTTTTGTTTTTTTTCTTCTTACAACAACACACCGATCCAAGGTTTCATTCTGTTTCTCTCCTATAACACCAGGTCTCCATCAACGCGTACAACGATCCAGACAGCACAAAGTTCATCTTCATGTTGAGCACCAGGGCCGGCGGCCTGGGTATTAACTTGGCCACAGCCGATGTAGTCATCCTCTACGACTCGGACTGGAACCCCCAAGTCGACCTGCAGGCAATGGTGAGCGCTGTGATGCAAGATGGCACCCCTGCTCTGATCGGCTGCTGAACTTTGTCGGGATTCATTGGTTTTTGTTTGAAGAAAGCAGAAAACTTCAGAGGAGTTTTGTTTTTATTTTCAGGACCGAGCTCACAGAATCGGTCAGCAGAAGCAGGTGCGTGTTTACCGTTTCATCACGGAGAACACGGTGGAGGAGAGGATTGTGGAGAGGGCCGAAATGAAGCTACGCCTGGACTCTATTGTCATCCAGCAGGGTAAGTCCATTCTGGCTCTGGATTTAGTGCAATAAGGGTACAGAGTTGAAGGATTTACTATTTCTTTTCCCCCTTCCGTGTTTTACTAACAGGAAGACTTGTGGATCCGAGTGCAAACAAGCTCGGTAAGGACGAGATGTTGTCCATCATCCGGCATGGTGCCACACACGTGTTCGCTTCCAAAGAGAGCGAGATCACAGACGATGACATCGATGCGATCCTGGAGCGCGGTGAAAGGAAGGTGAACCCTGACACGTCGCATTTCAGATGAGTTCTTTCTGAAAGGTTTAAACTGTTTTGTGTGAATGTAAAACTGTGATTATTTTGTGGTAGACGATGGAGATGAAGGAGAAGCTGTCATCCCTCGGTGAGAGCACACTGAGGAACTTCACCATGGACACAGAGAACACCAGCGTGTACACATTCGAAGGAGAGGACTACAGGGAGAAGAAAAAGGTCAAAATCTTGCCCAGCGACAGCTCTGGTACTCCAGGAAATGTACTTTTCTGTTGTTGTTTTTTTTTAACTGGCTTTCTTTCCTTCACAGGTCATCACCAACTGGATCGAGCCTCCCAAAAGAGAACGGAAAGCCAATTATGCTGTCGATGCGTACTTCAGAGAAGCTCTGCGAGTCAGTGAGCCCAAAGCACCAAAGGTAGGACCAGATCACTCTACAAATACCAAAGTGTTAACCTGCATCAGTACAGCAGGGAGCGTTTTGGTCCTAACGGACACGTTTTCTATATGTTTGACAGGCTCCTCGTCCGCCAAAGCAGCCGAATGTTCAGGACTTCCAGTTCTTCCCCCCACGTCTCTTTGAGCTTCTGGAGAAGGAAATCCTGTTCTACAGAAAGACCATCGGATACAAGGTATTAAAAACACACCCAGGCCAATGTAGTGGTGTATTTCTCTTTTGAGATTCCTCATAGTTTAACTGTGTCTGCTGGTCCAGGTTCCGCGTAATCCCGAAATCCCCAACTCGGCCCAGGTCCAAAAAGAAGAGCAGGCGAAGATCGACGAGGCTGAAGCTCTCACCGAGGAAGAGCTGGAGGAAAAGGAGAATCTTCTGCAGCAGGTATAGATCATTCTCACTCACATCAGCCGGTTTAAGTCCCTGAAACAGACTTCAAACTTGACTCGGACGCTATGAAAACGCGGTGCTCCTTCCATTCAGCTTCCAGCTGCTGCTAAACAACATGACTGTAAGAAACTTTTTTTAACACACATTATTACAGTCAGATGTCCAGTCTGCTTAAGCTTTATTCGCTGGTCATAACATCTGCTAGCAGAAGGCTGGGCCGCGCTGTTTCTTTAGAGGCACATGTGTTGCTGGCTAAAGTGCAACGGCGTTATGCTTCCGGGTGGAAACTCCTGACGCCTCTCTGCCGTACCCGAAGGTTCCATACCAGAAACTCCAAATACGGACACGTACCGCTACACTCCCAATACTTGTTTATCCAATGGAGTGAATGTTAAACCCTCTCAATTTGCAACAATTCATGCAATTCTTTATTTATTTTTGCACGTTAAGGATTAATGACCTTCGTCTGTGTTGAAGGCAGACTAGATGAGAATCATCTGATGAGGAAACGGTCATGTTAGGTCCATTAAAGTCTCTGGTCTGGATGGTATTTGTCTTGATGAGGACTGAAATTAGTGGTATATGCTTGGAATACTTTTTTAAATTTTAAGGAAGCATAAAACGATTAAAATAAACAATAAAAAAAAATCAATAGTTTCGCCAGACTTTATTTCCCGTTTCATTTTCTGAAAGATTAAGAATTTTAACAAACAAATGAGGCACAATCTTAGTTCAAACCTTTACAATCAAATTCAAAAATACTTTATTGATCCCAGAGGGAAATCATCTGATGAGGAAACGGTCATGTTAGGTCATGTATCTGTTTAACCTTAAACATTAATGGAAACAGGCGTTTACAAAATGGCCGATAGAACCATTCACCTGTCGTTTTCTGTGCCGTAGCCCTTTGACCTATAATATTTAACTAAATATCTAGTATTAAAAAGCAATTTTGCTCTGTTCCTGTCATGTAGTTGTATAATCCACAATGCAATTCTGTTTCTCTGGAGTAAATTATGAGAAATATCTTGGAGCCCTGCTGTATTCATCAGTTTGTTTCATTGCAGGGATTCACGATTTGGAGCAAACGTGACTTCAACCAGTTCATTAAAGCCAATGAGAAGTGGGGCAGAGACGACATTGAGAACATTGCCAGAGAAGTTGAGGGAAAAACACCCGAAGAAGTTATGGAATATTCTGGTAATTTAATAGGTTTTCTCTTGGGGCTTCTGTGGGGCCGATTATTTTATTTTTTTCCAACTTCATGTTTGTGTGGATGTCTTTGTTTTGCAGCCGTTTTCTGGGAGCGTTGCAATGAGCTGCAGGATATCGAAAAGATCATGGCCCAGATTGAGAGGGGGGAAGCCAGGATTCAGAGAAGGATCAGCATCAAGAAAGCTCTGGACTCAAAGGTGAGCGCTCATCTGTTGGTCTACAGTAGCAGCATAGCTTGACCTCATTCGTCTCGCTGACTCTCGTCAACGACTTCCTCCGTACAGATCGGACGCTACAAGGCTCCCTTCCATCAGCTCCGGATCTCCTACGGCACCAACAAGGGCAAGAACTACACAGAGGAGGAAGACCGCTTCCTAATCTGTATGCTGCACAAACTGGGCTTCGACAAGGAGAGCGTGTATGACGAGCTCCGCCAGTGCATCCGCAACTCGCCCCAGTTCCGCTTCGATTGGTTCCTCAAATCCAGGACAGCCATGGTGAGTTCTGCCTTCCCGGCCCCACTTCTCCTGGTGTTGTTTATCCCTGTGTGTTGGTTCACTTAAATGAAGGATGGTAATGGGCGGGTTGATGTTTTTTTTTTTTTTTTAAATGTACGTGTAGGAGCTGCAGAGGCGATGCAACACTCTGATCACTCTGATAGAGAGAGAGAACATGGAGCTGGAGGAGAGGGAGAAGGCGGAGAAAAAGAAGCGCGGACCGAAGACCGGCTCAGTAAGTTAGAAGCTGAGCCTAAAAAGTTCGATGGAAAGTAAATTTTCAGCCTCATTGAAGGCTCGTGAAAGCCTCTCTCTCCAACATCCTCGCCATCTTTTTCCAGGCGCAGAAACGTAAAGCGGAGGGAACGTCCGACGGCCGAGGACGCAGGAAGAAGCTGAAGTTGTGAGGCGGCTCACAGAATAAATCATTCGACTCTGTCTACATCAGCCAGCTCCAGTGTCATTAGTCCTAGTCTCCGTCTGTTTCACAGGCTGTGATAACGTACTGTTAAAACCCCCCAACTTATCTGGTTGTATTAGGGAAGCGTTCCTTTACAGTCCTGCCTTGTTGTCACCGACCTGAACACTTCAGCTGTGCTGGTTTAGATTTTTTGTTTCTTAGTTGGTGTTCTTTTTTTCTTTTCTTTTTTTTTTACTAGTTGATAAGTGACTGTATTTATGCCTTTTTGGTTGCATTGCATTCCTTCGCTCAAAATGTATCCTTTGTATTATTTTTCTTGGAAACATCTGTTCTTTGGACTATATAATGTCCATCAGAAATAAACCTCCCCTTTTATATAAAAACGCTCTGTTAAAGCTACTAGCTCGGCTTTTCTGTAAAATCAAACGCTGGGTATTGTTTATAGAATATGCCATGATTAAAACGTTTTATTTTTAAATGAAGACGAATCTTAAAAAAGCTTCCACCTGCTTCTGGTCACATCTCATAAGGTAACAGAGGAGAGTTCTCCTAAGTGTGTCCATATGTCTTGGATTTTTTTGGTTCCCTCTTGATGTTTTCAGTGTGAAGTGACCGGCATGAAAGTCGGCTATGGTTCTCAACTAAAAAAAGGTGGACTGTCCCTTCTGGTTTTGGGGTGGGGTGGGGGATTCAAAGAGCAACTCAGCCCCAAATCAACTTTTATTTTTGTTGTTGACTGTATAAATGAGTGTCTAATAGTGCTTTCTACATGTCTGGTCATTACTTTTGGTATTTTAGTACATTTTAGAAAAGGTATACATTTTCAAAGTGAAAGCTCTACACTGCACTTGAATTTGAATCGGGCATTGCTGTTCGCTCTGCGGTGATGGATGACGTCAGCCATCCTGCTGCTGTGGAGTATAATAGTAGCCCAGTGTCGGCCACGGCTCCGTAGCGAGTTGGAATAGCAAGGAAGTGTTGACGCCGCCCAGCCGTCCCTTGGTCCCCCAGGCAACACATCCTTTTGGGGCATTTTTCAAACCTTGAATGTGGGCGGAGTTAGACTGGTGGGGGTGGGGTGAGTTGATCTTTAAGTATCTTTGTGTCTTGTTTACGAGTGACGGTAGGATGGAACGAGATTGGAGCTGCTCTCGCCTATTGTGAAGAACGAGCTGAGCCAAAACGCAAAACTCTCCATGTACCCTGTCCGTCTACGTTCCGACCCTCAGCTATGGTTATGAGATACAGTTTTGCTCATGACCCACAGAATGAGATCCTAGATACACGCGGCTGAAACGAGCGTCATTTGGAGGGTGACTGGGCTCAGCCTAAGAGGGGATTGAGTCGCTGCTTCTCTGCATCATAGGGAGTAAATAGAGGTGGTATAGACATCAGGATGCTCCCTGGCTGGCTCCTTTTTTTGGACATGTCCCACTGTGAGGAAATCCAGTAGAATCACCTAGAATGAGGTGGAGTGATTTTCTGGGGTGCCCTTCTGAAAAATCTGCCCTCACCAGGGAGGGATCCTGGCCAGATGCCCGAGCCACCTCATCTGTCTCCTCTTG
Source organism: Valencia hispanica (assembly GCA_963556495.2). Lineage (NCBI taxonomy): Eukaryota > Metazoa > Chordata > Actinopteri > Cyprinodontiformes > Valenciidae > Valencia > Valencia hispanica. The sequence continues at coordinate 54,038,616 of OY747703.1, read as the reverse complement.
GCGTGGTGGAGCAGCGGTTCCTCTCTGAGCCCCTCCAGGATGACCGAGCTTCTCAGCCTATCTCTAAGGGAGAACCCAGAAACCCTGCTGAGGATACTCATTTCTGCTGCTTCTATTCGTGATCTTGTTTCGGTCACTACCCAGAGCTCGTCATCACAGATGAGGGTAGGAACCTAGATCGACAGGTAAATCTGCAGATGTACCAATCCATCTATTGATCTCTTGCTCCATTTTTCATGAACCAGAACAATCATTACTAAAGAAACAAAAAAAATACATCCCTCTTTATATAGGACACTTTTTCCAAGAAGAAAAGACATCTACAGCTGGCTGTAAAAGTGAAGTTTTATCCAAAGCTTTGATCTTCCTTATCAAAATATTTTCTTTATCTCAATGAATTGATCAGCAAAACGGAACATTTAAATGTCACCCTCGTTTATTATTTACACAGATCAATCTGAATAAGAATTTTTGGTGCATTTACAATCCCTTTAACAATGTAGTGCTATTAATCGGCTGACTCTGCATTTGACACTCATTCATTCAATACAGCTTTGTCCAACATTCAGTCTTTTCTTTTTACTCTGCTCGTCACAAAACTCCATATTGAATGACAATAATAAAAAAAAGTTAAAGGTTATGCATAGAAAAACTATATTTTTTGCAATGAATGTTTCCGTTTAGTCGTGAATTTGTTCCATCCACTGCATGCTTCTGCAAACAACATAAATTGAAATATTTTACAATAGGGCATTTGATAAAAGAGGCTTGTATTTTAGGTTAAACTCCATATATTTTAAAAATTCTGAAAAGGCTTCACCAAGACACAAACCTACAGGACACTACTGTTAAAACGAGCCTCAAAGTCGGTACGTTCTCTGCATGTGGGGCCCTGAGCACCGACAGCCTTTGCTGTGCACATGTTGCTCTCGGCTTTATTCAGTGCTACAATCAAAGGCACAGTGGTGAGGAAGACTGTTGCAGTCTTTTCAAGAGGAGACTGATGATGAAGAGAATCGGAGTCCACATTTAGACTTCAGAGCTGTCTGAACCTCTCCACATGCCTGCAGGGCCGTGGCTGTAGCCTGAGTAGGCAGATGAGGAGGAGTTCGCGTACGGGGGGAACTGAGCTTCCTTTTCCTTCCTCTTGCGCCTCAGCAGAAGAACGACAACGACGGCGATGAGGCAGATGAGCAGGATCAGACCTGCGATACCCACCAGCATGGGCAGGAATGAGGTGTCGGCCGGCTCTCTGCCTGAACTCTCCAGCAGGGGGCGCTCCAGGAAGGGGTCACCGTTGGGAGACCAGGGTTGCCGCTGGCTCACCACCATGCGGTCTGATCGATCCAGAGTGATGTGCTGGATGTTGGTGCCCCGGTTGTTTTTGATGCCGATGTCCTGGGCCAGCGCGGGACCCGCGAGTGCCGGGGCGGCCCGGCGCTGGCGACTGTCGTCTACATGAGGCCACTCGACCGAAGAGATGCTGTGTTGGAGGTACTCAACACTGCGCTTGCCAATGTGGCGATTTGCATTCTCTCTGGAGCGGAGGGTGTAGATGGTGTGGATGAACCATTCTCGACCAGCAGCCACCTGAAAATAAAACCCAAAATGTTTTTCTTCATCTTCACTCTTAATTCACCTATTCCCCGAATTTTTTCATAAAGCATGAAATACATAGGAGCAATGCTACTGAGATGCTATTGGCTGGCATTTGCCAAGCAGGCTCTCTAGGAGTGCAATTTATTATCCTTGCCGCTGACTGGCTGTTCCCCCAACAGTGGAGATAAGAAAGACAGTAGACATAAGCTTCTGCGGTTGCGCTAAGACAAGTTTCCACTGTGTGAATGAATGCATATTAAGGTATATTTGGTGTTTGAATTATTAAAATAGACAGTCATAAGCATTTTTAGAGGGGGTCTCAAGTATTTGCGGATTTTAGCTATTCGTGGACGGCTATGGTCCCTAACCCCCAGGAATACCAGGGGTCCACTGTACTGTACTGCTCCTGATTTATTCATACCTTACTTCCAAGCAGCCTCACCTTACTCTAATATTTTAGAGTAGTCTTGATCAGTAGGTTTTAGAGGTGTAATGGTACACAAAAATCACGGTTCAGTAGGTATTTGGCGTTTTAAAGTCATGGTTCAGTATGTTTTCGGTACACTTGAATCAAGAAAAAATAAATAAAAATGTGAGTGTTTTACAACCCTAAAAGCTTTCCTTTAAATGGTCTTTTAAGGCGTTTGCTGCTTTTTCACTCATCGTCAGTCCAGGTTCTTTCACCTGACCATGACAGTAAAGAAGCATTATCCTCAGTGTTGTCAGGGGAAAAAAGTCTAATTTTTGGTTGTCTAACTGCTATCTTTGGTATTTTTCACATATTCAGCTAAAGAAACGGGAACAATCCATGTCTTAGTGACGGGCTGCTTGTAACAAAGAGCCTCAAGGTGTAATTTGAAGTCAGAAAGTCAGTTAAGCAGCTCAACAAACTGAAGAAAAAGAGTGAAAAAAGGGCTGTTTGGACAGGGCTGTTTGTGTTGCTGCAGCACACGGACATCATTTGTTTGAGAGTCACTGACCTGAAAAAGTGGTGAAGAAGACAGCATGAATCCATCTGAACCTGGCTGTCTGACCAAGGTTTGTGCTCCAGGAGCGTCCTGGGCCAGTTGGGCCTTAAAAGCAACATCCCCAAATGCTGAGGCTTGAGTCTCTGGCTGGGCTTTGTCCTGCAGAACCACACACATTAAAATCATAACAAGCAACACCAACTAGTCCTCTAAAAAACCTCAAAGTTGTTGCATCCTACCAAAATCTTGAATTTGTAGAGCAGAGAGGGAGCATCTGCCAAGCAGCCATACTCCCTGTTAGTGGGGTTGTACTTAGGGACGTATCCATCCGCTCCAGTGCAGAGGAAAACCTTCTCAATGCTGCAGGAGAAAGAGTCACCCAGGTTCTGGACGGGGTCTACCATGACACGGCCGTAAATCGTGGAGCCTGAAACAAAGAACAGCAGACGTGTGACATAGACTAAGTCATAGTCAAAGCTGTAATATTCTGACTCCACTAGATGGCACTGGTGTACAACCTTCTGAAAAAGCAGCATCCGTTCCTTCTCCAAACCCCATGGAGCCATCAGACAACCAGAGCTCTTTCTTAGACAGCAGGAACATCTGAGTGTTTAGACTAAATTCAGCCGCCACCGGGTCACTCACCTACAAGAGAAGGATTGCACATGCAACAGGTTCTAGGGGTCAAACAAGGTAATTCCAAGTCATCGAGGACCTTCTAGTTTATCAGTGAAACATGCTAGGGTTCTTCCATAATTGCCCTAAAGGGTAAGCTATGGGTTCTTGAGAATGTGATAAGAGGAGAGTTTAACTTTTTAAAAGAAAAATATGAATTTTGCTTGTACAAATAGGTTTGAAAAATCCAAAATTATTATCAGGGTGTAACAATTTTATTTTCCATCCATCCATCCATCCATCCATCCTCTGTACCCCTCCATCCTATGCAGGTCGCCAGTCCATCGCAACAATTTTTTATTTATTAATCCTTTTTTTATTTTTTAACATTTACCCCTCTATGTATTGTGTTTTGTCTCAATCTATGGTTGTCTTAAGGCAACCCCCCTCCCTCCAAAAACATAAAAATAATCTTCACAATATAATTCTAAAACTATTAACTGTTAGTAAAATGCAAATAAAACTACAAGTTTGAACAATCTAGTTATTTTTAGATTTTGAAGTATAACTAACTTTGGCGTCATGAGGGGATTAAAACCTATGGCGTTAGGGTGGGAACCGATTTGCAGTTGCAGGACGTTTATTTGCTTGTTCATTTATTCACTTCGCTGCGTTGCAGAAGAAATGCACAAGTTCCTTTGTTTGTTGTGAGAAGGAGAAAAACAAGGAGGTGAGGAGAACAGCAGAATATACCTGTTATGCTTATCTGATATGGATGCATATACATCATGAGACATGAGTTGTCCACGCTGGCTTCATGTGGGTACTGTCCGAAGGGGGGAAAGCGGGACACGCTTCATTTTCCGGATTAATATTAGTGAGCCCAGGCTGTGTACCATATAAAATGAGCCAGTCTTACGAATGATTCCTCCATCCGAAGAGCTGTAACTCCCATCTTAATTTTGAAATGGAGCTGTGGTGTCTACACCGTAAACCAGAGGTCCCCAATCCCCAGACTGGTACCGGTCGGTAGGCCGCATTGAAAGAATAAATAACTTAGACTTAAATTAACTTTTCTGTTTTATTTATTATCCGAGTCTAAATGTTGTTTTATTTTGAAAAATGAACGGATTCTCTGCATTACATCCAGCTTTAAATCACATGTCAAGACGCTTGCCTCTGTCACGTGATGCGTCATCGCTAAAAACAAATCCACAAGCTGGCAAAATGAATAAAAACAGAGGTCTGTGAAAAGTTTCTCTGACAAATAGAAAAAGGTCCAGTCAAGAGACAGAATAGAACAAAAGTCATACTTAAAATATGAATTTGTCACGATAGGCGATTTCCATGCACGTAACCCCTGCTCTGCGTAATCTGTGGCAACCGGCTTTCTAATGAGGCAATGGAGCATTCAAAACTGCCCCAAATGGGACTGTCTCACTTCAGAGAAACAGCCACTGATTCAGCATTGTGATGTATTTTTCAATCACTTCATATATGTTTTTGTGGTAAATCTTCTTTTAAGGGCATGTTTAAACATTATCATAATGGCCGGAGAGCGTTAGGGGGGAGAGAGGATAAGACTCATGTTATGTTGAAATGGGGACGCTGCTAATAAAGTTACAAGTACACATTGAATTTACATTTATTAATTATAAAGATAACCCAGTCTTTAAAGCCGGTTGTATCTTTTTCTTTTGTTGCATTTTTCCGCCACACCTTAAAGGCCGCTAATAAACTGGTTTTTGGCGAAAAATAGGTTGGGGACCACTGCTGTACACAACACAATCCACTTTCCATTCACCTAATAGAAAATGTGCTCTGTTTAATTAACTGACATTTTGAGTATCTTTTGCTACCCACTGTCACAGTGGTGCCCTGGGTGAAGAGCCATATTGCCAACATCAAAACTGTACTAATGAAAACTGGTCACGACATACCTGCTGGAAGCGAATGTCCATGTCAAAACTGAGCGACTCTCTCGGGTGGCAGACAGGAGGGGTGCTGAACTCTCCATTGGGTGATGCAATGCAGGGAACCAACTTCACAGTGTATGTCCCAGAGTAGTCCCGCACCTACAAACCAGACGCTCAGATTGATGAATTGTTGGCAGCATTAAGTTGCTTCGCCTTTCAAAGTTGGAAGAAAGAACAACTCACTGCAAAATCTGAGACAAAACTCCATTGCTGCATGGGCTGGTTGTAAGTTGGTTCAGTCCTGACCAAAGCGAGGGTAAAGGTCAGTCCGGGAATGTCAGCACACATTACCATGGATGACACACTGGTTCCTAAAGACAAATACGAATACAGGCAGCATTATATCTAATCTAAACAGCAAGTATGTTAATATTTATAGGGGGATTCTTGGAGCCACATGCTTCCCAAATGTAAATGCTGCAGGGTCACTTCAACATTTGCTTGAATGACCTTTGGCAGTTTCACAAGAGAAAGACCCCCGAGGCGGAACTCCAGAAATAGATGAAGAGAGGATGTTGGCCACAGAGTAACCCAATATGCTCCTGCTTGTACAGAATTATCCTGTGGGACAAGTTTAGGGTATGAATGTATGCATGAGGGCGCCAATCTCATACCTGGGTGAGACATAACAAACTGTCCCCTGAAGCGAGCCTCGGTCTTGAAGTTGACCACTAGGCGTCCCTCCTCATTTATGCGCATGCTGGTGGGGTACATGGCTCCTACAAGAACAGAAGACAACAATACAATGTTCTTACGTTTACCACCTTGTTTTCTTGGCAGGGACCAGCAGAGGACAGTTGATGTACCTTGTAGTTCAGCTTCAGGTGGGCTACCGATGCCATCTTGCCACAGAATGGCTGTATCATAAACAAAGGTGAGCTTAAGCTCAGACTGCAGGTCAAAATGCTGCCAGCCTCCGACAGCAACAGGGGAGTGGAAGACGTAGGACACAAACAGAGGAACACGTAGAGTGACGAAGGACTGGACCAGGTTCAACACCTAAAGTGAGAAAAAAAACATGTTTGAAAATCCTCTAACTGTACAAAACAGTCGTGCATGTAATAATTTATTCACAGAATGAAGCCAATACAGAAAACTAAGTGATTCAACAGCTTGTCGAACCACCTTTAGCAACAAAAACTTAAGAGTAGTTGCTTTTTGTAGGACTCCATCTATCACACCGCTGTGGAGGAATTTTGACCCAGTCTTCTTGATAAAATTGCTTCAATCAGGTTGAGCTTTGGTTTTTGACTGGGCCATTGCAACACCTTCATTCTTTACTCTCTCAGCCATTCTGGTGTAGATTTGCTCCTGTCATTTGTCCTTTGTCCTGTTGATGACCCAGTTGGCTCCACGCTTTGGCTGTTGGACAGATTACCTCAGATTTTAGTCTGGCATACATTGGTATACAGAAGCGTTTATGTTTGTCTCAATGACTGCAAGCTTTCAGGGTCTTGAGACTGCCACAAAAGCCCAAATCATCACTGTTCCACTACTTTGCTTGATAGCTGCCATGAGGTGTTTGCGCTGATAAATTGTGTTTGGTATTGCATATTAAGGTCAAACATCTGTACTTTGGTCTCATTGTCCAGAGGACAATGTTCCAGCAGGCTTGACGTTAGATCAGAAGTTTGTATACACTACGGTAAATGTGGCTTTAAACAATTTGGGTAAGCTGAGATGACAATGACTTTGTGAGCTTCTAATCGGTTAAACCTACTCAGAAATTGCACCTAAAAAATACCGCTTTGTTGTTTGAGATCGTGGAGAAATCAAATGAAACCAGCCAAATATCAGGAAGGAAATTGTGGACCTCCACAAGTCTGGTTCATCCTTGGGTAAAATATCCAGATACCTGAAGGTGCCACGTTCATCTTTTCAAGCAATTGGATTTAAGCTTAAACAGCACTGGGGGTGTTCAGACGTCATGCTAATCAAGAAGGAGACACGTTCAGTTTGTGCATGTATGTTGTAACATGTAAATCTAAGGCAAAAAATAAAAGTAAAACACAATGTGAAGATGCTGGCTGGAGCTGGTAAGGGAGTGTCATTGTCCACAGTGAAACATGTTCTGTACCAGCATGGACTGAATAGCCGCTCAGAGAGGAAGAAGCCATTGCTCCAAGCAAGTGCCCAAGTGCAGTCCTTGAGCTTCTACTATGCAGCTTTTAGATGCATCCCATCAACAACAAACCTCAGCCATCAACAACTCAAATGGCTGAATTCCCTCTTCATCTTTGTAGAGGCCTGATAACAAGCAAACTTGGGCACCTCTGCTCCAAAGTAACATAAAAAGCCAGATTACAGTTTACAAATGCATAAAGGGACAAAACATCCTTTTTAGAGATATATCCTGTGGTCAGATGAAACTAAAATTGAAGACCCTCATTACATGTGAAGGAAGAAGGGAAAGTCTTGCAAGCTTGAGAACACCATTCCATCTGTGAAGGCCAGTAAATACCCAACACTGTGTTGGGTATAAGTTTAATTCAGTTTATTTAAGTTTAAGTCACAGATGACGTCACAAAAGTGTAATAAAGATTTCAAAACTGTGGTGCTTGATTAAAGTAAAAGTAGTTTACCTGTCCGTCAGTGCCGATGGAACCACCACAGTCGTTCAGCAGCTCGGACATGTCGTAGTAGCTGGTGAACTCCCAAAGGCAGGCCTCTAGGTTGAGGTTCCTGTAGAAGCGCAGCGAATTGGCTGAACGCATGGAGGTGCTGTACTGGTACGGTGAGGTCTCCCCGATGATTTCAGGGTTTTTTGTTGCGTCTGTGATGAAGCCATAACCAGTTTGGATCTCGTTAAAGTCCAGGAGGTTGGAGCAGCGGTGGTTCCCCACGCGTGTGCCATCCGGGCTCAAGGTAAGCTCAAAGTTAGACAAAGGTCTGGTGGAAATCACCGGGAGCATTCCTGGTGAAAGAAAAGTAGATCAACATAGATTGTTTTGGCCTTTAAGTCAATATGATGAAATAATAATGTTAATATATAAAAAAACTATTACCATCCATGTGAGGCATATTGATGGTCAGTTTGATAAGGTTTGGGAAGTCTGGATCATCTGGACCTGTGTAGCGGATCTTCGCAGAGAAAGGTTCTGCTCCAACAGTTCCTGGGATGCGAGGCTGACACATTCCTGTAAAGAATTCAAGTCGATCCAAAATGTATTAACATTCTTAGGTGTCAGTTTGAACAAAGAGATTCTTCTTCTAGTTCTCACCCTCCTGTGTACTGATAACGAAAATGGGGCTGGACAGCTCTAATCCAGCATCTCCGTTGGTGTTGAAGGCTCTTGCTGCACACTGAACTCTGGAACCAGCTTGAAAATAGATCGAGTCCAATGTGATGGATTTGGTGTTGGTGAAGAAGGTGTTGGTGTCCACCTCCCTCATAGGGCTGGTCACTCCATCTGGTCCAGTGGGAGCACTGATCAACCAGCGATACTGGGTCAGAGTGTCATTGATGTTCTCTGCAGAGCAGATGGAACCCGTTTTATCAAAGTCGTGGTACTTTGGGTTGCAGGCCTGGAAATAAACAGAAAGAGATTAGAGTCAATTTCAAGATTACATTTTGAAAAAAGGTCAATATCCCAGAGGAAGCAGGACTGTACCCACCGTCACACACACAACAGGGTATCCATTGGGTGGGCTGGGCCTGTCTCTTGCTTTCGCTGTGTCATCATACATTAGGAGAGACACCACATGAGGCACTGCAGGAAATGTGACGTCTGCAACACTGTCCATCTCCTCAATGTACACAATCGCCTTGTTCATCTGGCAGGAATAGGAAAAGCATTCTCTCCATAAACATGTGGAAACTGTAACTTCTCTAACAATTAGACAAATACATTTTCCTGATTTAGTTTAGTTTTTCTTTCTCATTGTAAGGGTCTTTGCCTGGTGATTCTGGGTTTGTGTTCTACCCTATCGGGTTCCAGCAGGTCAAAGCAGAACAGTTAACATGTTGGTTCTTCTTAATATCTATTTTATTTTATCTCCACTGTCATCTCTTACACTCTACTTGAATTGAAGAGATTTATTCTGCTGGTTGCCTTGAAAAGACACGTTTTTATTTATTAGCCTTTATTTTGATATTTGATATTTATCAATTCCAACTCTTTAATTAATTTAATCAAAGGGGATTTTATGGTATTGGTATCATCCTGGGGTGACTTTTGTTTTCATTTGCTGCAATATTGTTGAAAATAAATAATTTACCTCTCTGTTTTTTATTAAATATTAGTGCTTATTACATTTCTGCAAGCAATATATACGTTTTCCTTGAAGACACTGAATTCAAAATATTACCTCCAGAGGTTGGGTTAGATATTTTTGTTGTCTGTCATTTTGACCAATGAGTTCAAAAGAATCCAGTCATAATCTGTTTTTACTAGGGGTGCACCGATCCCACTTTTTCAGTCCCGATACCGATACCAATGCCTGGGCTTTGTGTATCTGTCTATATCCGATACCGATCCGATACTATTGTTGAATTAATAATAAACTGAATACCCTCCACCTTATACCTTACTTGAAGAGACTAAAGGTACCAGACTTTACTAACCAAACGTAACTAAGACTTCTTTTTTCCTTTTTGACCCCGCTCCTTTTGTTTTGCTGAGGTGCAGGAATTCAGCGTGCTCCTTAGCATAGTGTTTCTGGATGACCTTGATTAAAGTGGTAGTATTGTACTCTGCAGTAATACCACCTCCCCTCGAAACATTTACTTTGCAGACATTGCAAACAGCCAATGAACTAGTTTGCGTGGAAAGCGTGAAATATCTCCTCACAGCCGACCCTCTGGCTCGCTCCATGTTGCTTCTAGAAAGCGACACATTTGAAGCTGACAAATGACATAGGTTCTGCTGCGACAAAACAAAACAAAAATCCTGGATCAGCCAGTGGATCTGTTCATTTTTACGGTGCACCCCTAGTTTGTACCCGTCAATTTATTTAAATTATAACATATTCAACTGTGTTTTTTTTATTCATTGGAAATAATATTCTATCTGAACAAGCTGAACAATAGTAGTTCACTTTATTAAGGGCACACACAGGTCCATAGAAAAATATTAAAATAAATGAATAAATAAATATATAAAAGGATAAAATCTAGTGTCACACAATTATGTAAAGGCTAGAACGCCAACGATTTCATAGCTTTGAATAAAACACAACTGAACTTTGTGCAGGGTCAATCAGAGATAGAATTTTACTGTTTGTAGAGTCCTTAAGCCTGCAGATGCAACTATGAATGAGATTGTGCAATACAGCATGACAAGTGGGTACTCCAACACTAACAAACATTTGGCTTGCACTGCACCATCTTGAGCATCAACCTCATTCCGTCATTGTATGCTACAGTGAGTTTTCGCATACTGGCTTCTCTGTAGTTCTTCCACAAATGGGCAGTGTATATCAGAGAGCAGAAGGCTTAAAAGAATCTAACCTTCATTGGAACAGTAAAGGTTAGATTCGGCTCAACATATTGGCTTGTGCATACAAGCACAGCACACTGTCTATAAATGTTCATGTCATCAGACAGATCGTCAGATATATAATGTCCTAAATATTTCACCTCAGAACAAACTTTGAGAACAGAGCCAGCAGAAAGTAATCAGGAAATACTAAGTTCAGGTCCTCCTTACTTCTGACAATGAAATATAAAAAAATTAAAATTAAACGACTGCACTTAAAATACGAACAGTTCACCTGCTCTGGTCTCCTCCTGCTCCACATGGAACTGAAATGCGCACCCATTTGTGCATAATAAATTAGTAGGATTGCTGCAGAATTGTCATGATGTTTTGGATTTTTGCCACGGACGATGACTTCTCATGGGGGTTTTGATGTCGCTTTTGAATCTGCTCCGCTGCCACACTGGAGACTGGAAGCGCCATTTCAGCCAAAGTTTTGAAATGAGGGAACATTTCTCTAATTGAAGTGATTAGAAGTCAGAAAGTCTCTCTGAATGAGCCCTTTTCTGACCAGCAAGATATTACTTCAGTGGGAGGAAATCTTGCAGCATGCACCGTTGGTTGGCCAGATAGTGGGCTCTTGGGAGCAACATGCTCCAAAGGATCAGTAACTCTACAATGTGCTGTCAGCTCCCAGTTAGCGAGATGCATTAAGTCCTTGCATGAGATGGTCCTTAGATGCCCTCATGGAAATCTTTCTTTTGTGATTGATTTAGTTACCTGTACTTCTTGCATAAAATTTTAAATGTCTGCTCATTTGTTCCAAGTGGTCAGAGGTCTTAATTCTAATCTATCAAAATTAATAGATGGCCTTCAGATTGGTCTGTCACTGTTTAAAAAACACGATCAAATACGGAAAATATTCTGTTAATGTGACCTCCGATTACATCATACTGTTAGGAAAGAGTTATAATATGTCAGTGATCAGAACTAATAGCGAAGCTAAAAGTCCCTTTTAGTTTCTGAGGAACAAAGTTAGACTGTGCTTAAGGGACCTTTTTTATTCTTTCTTTTTTTGTAATGCATGTTTTATTATATTATTTATTGCACTTTTTAATTTTGTGCTTATCTAAGAGAAATTTATGGATTAGGAATCTCATATTTAATTACTTTCTTCCACCAGATTCTCTGTTTGGACTTTGACTGGGTCTTTTTACATATGAATAGGATTTAATCTAAACCACAATGTTGTAGCTATGGTTCTATGTTTAGGGTTGTTGTTCTGCTAGAAGCTGAATCTTTCCACCAGTCCCAGGTGTTCTGCAGCATTAATTTATCTCCATCCTTCCTTCCAACAACTCTACACATCTTATGAAAAGCATCCCCACAGCATGATGCTGCCATCGCCATGTTCCAACCTGGGGATAGTGAGTTCAGGATGATGTGCATGATATGTTCCACTACACATAGCGTTTTAAATCTCATCTGACCAGAACACCTTCCTCCATATCTTTGCTGCTTTCCTGACGCGGGTTGTGGCAACCTGCAAACTTCCATTAAGGTCAGCTATGTGGAATGCACGACTAATAGTTGTTCTGTCAACAGATTCTCCCACCTGAGATATGGATCTCTGTAGCTCCTTCAGAGTTACTATAGGCCTCTTAGCGGCCTCTCTGATTAATGCTCTCCTTGCCTGTTGAACAGCCATATCTTGATAGGTTTTATGGTACTACCATCCTCTTTCCATGTTCAGATGATGGGTTGAACAAAACTCTTTGAGATGTTCAAAGCTTGGGATATTGTTGCTTTAAACTTCTCCAGAATGTTCTCCCTGACCTGTCTGCTGTGTTCCTTCGTCTTCATGATGCTGTTTGTTATCTAATGATCTCTAGATAACATCTGAGGCCAGAAACAGAACAGCTGGATTTAAACTAAGATTTAATTAAAGATAGATCAACTGTTTTTACTAATAATGTGAATTCTGAAGCCAGTTTGCACTGGATTTAATTTAGGCAAGGCAAGGCAATTTTATTTGTATAGCACACTTTCAACAGCAGGGTAATTCAAGGTGCTTTGCATGATTTGGTGATTTAAAAGAAACACATAAAAGAAACACACATTACACATGATACACAATAAAGCAAGAGAAAAATAAAAAAAGCAAGAGAGCATGAACACATTTCATACATATGACATCAAGCATTTACTCAAAGGCAATTCTAAACAGATGGGTTTTTAGTCTCGATTTAAAGCAGTTCAGAGTTTCAGCAGCTCTACACTCGTCAGGAAGTCTGTTCCAGATAAGGGGAGCATAAAAACTGAAAGCTGCTTCTCCATGTTTAGTTCTGAGTCTAGGGATGTTTAGTAGGGTAGAGTTGGAGGACCTGAGTGGTCTTGGTGGTTGGTACCATGACAACAGGTCTTCAACATATTTTGGTGCTAAGCCATGTAATGATTTATAAACTAGTAGGAGTATTTTAAAGTATATTCTCTGAGCTACAGGGAGCCAGTGTAAGGACTTTAGAACTGGGGTGATGTGCTCTACTTTCCTGGTTCTAGTGAGGACGCGAGCGGCAGCGTTCTGGATCAGCTGCAGCTGTCTGACTTTTTAGGCAGACCTGTGAAGATGCTGTTGCAGTAATCAATCCGACTAAAGATAAACGCATGGATGAGTTTTTCTAGGTCGTGTTGCAAAATCAGTCCTTTAATCCTAGAGATGTTCTTCAGGTGATAGAACGCTGACCTTGTTATTGCCTTTATGTGACCCTGGAGGTTCAGCTCTGAGTCCATTACTACACCTAGGTTACGAACCTGATCAGTAGTTTCTAGCTGTATTAATTGAAGCTGTGTGCTGACTCTTGATCGTTCCTCCTTGGGTCCAAAAATAATCACTTCAGTTTTGTTTCTATTCAGCTGGAGAAAGTTATGGCACATCCATCCATTTATTTGGTCAATGCATTGATTTAGGGTTTGAATGGGTTCAGAGTCACCTGGTGACATTGTAATGTAGAGCTGAGTGTCATCCGCGTAGTTTTTGTAGCTAATGTTATTGGTTGCTATAATCTTGCCTAGTGGGAGCATGTAGATATTAAATAAGAGGGGCCCCAGGATGGAGCCCTGGGGGACCCCACATGTGATTTCTGTTCGTTCTGATGAAAAGTTTCCTATTGAAACATAGAAGTCCCTGTTCTTTAGGTAAGACTCGAACCAGCCAAGTACTGTACCAGAGAGTCCGACCCAGCTCTCCAGTCGTTCCAATAAAATATCATGATCAACAGTGTCAAATGCTGCACTGAGGTCCAACAGAACCAGCACTGTGGTTCTTCCACAGTCTGTATTTATGTGGATGTCATTAAATACTTTGACGAGGACAGTCTCGGTGCTGTGGTGAGCGCGGAAACCAGACTGAAAAGCATCAAAATGGTTTGTCATTGTTATGAAGCCATTTAACTGCTGAAACACAGCTTTTTCAATAATCTTACTGATGAATGGAATATTTTAGTTTTTCTTCTGGTCTCCATGGTTTTCTTGTTCACTTCTGTTTCAGAGCTTGTTCCTTTTTTGAATCAAGTTTTTTTTAAAACACTGTTTATTAAAGAGTTTTTACTTAACAGATTCAGGCAAACTTAGGTATTTGTTTCATTTTAACATTTTACTAAATAGGTAAGAAATAATAAGTCCTTGGAATTGTGCTCCAAATACCTATGCATTATGCCCCATGTTTAAAAAAAAATCATCTTAAATGAAAACTTGTCTTTAATTTAGGTAATTCTTACTAATTCTGCTACCCATACCTATACCATCGCGAGAAAGTTTCAAAATCTTTCACTCAGATCATATTGTGCCTCACTGTTTTTCATTGGGTTATTAAATCATTTCTGTACCTAATTTTAATTCCTATTAGTCTTTCAGACACTAATTTAATCTGAGATCAGATGGGAGTTGGTGGGATTCCATTAATGCAGATTTAAAGCAGAGATAGCTGAGCTCTCTTTGGGATTTACAGTTTCAATTACGATATAATGAAGCACAAAACAATTTTGGAAGTGATAACCTATTTCTAACCTGAATGGCATGTGGCTGCTGCAGAGCGTACGGGTAGAATGTCCCAGTTCTGTTTATAGGTTTGTCTTCTGTTGGGCTCTGCAGGGACATTCCCCTCAGCATCTCATTCCAGAGGGAAAAGCTTTTTAAAGGACTGAGCTTCGGCTGTGCTGACAGCATTGCCAGCTGCCTCCTGCCTATTTTAACACAGGCTGACATGACGGGATGCGTGCCCTCGTATGCAGCCGTGCAGCACACACTCGGAATGCGGCAGGTTTCTATTTGTTTTTGTGCGCCATGCGGTCTTTAACTCACCTGTATTTCAGCCACCATGTTGTCATCAGGTTTCATGTGCACCGTGAAGGCCTCTCTCATCTCTCTGTGACCGTCATACAGGATCTCGATTTCAACAGAATGTTCCTTCTCGCCTTCCTTGAACTCCACATCTTAAACACAGAGCGGAAGGTGAGCACCGACCGGCTGAAAGGAATTCAAACACAAACCCAAACATGGGCCTCTTACCTTCAGACAGTGGGTTATAATCGTCTCCAGAGGTTGCAGAGCCGTCCTTCGTGTGCACCCTCACCATTGAGAGTTTTGATGTGTCTCCAAAGCGCAGGATGGGAATCTTTACTCTGGCCACCTCACCTTTGACCTGAGGTTCACGCACGCTGTATTTGATCTCAGAAAAACGGATGATGGGCTCTAAAAACAGGGAGTTACATAAAATAAAAATGCGAATAATTATATTTTTTCCTGCAGATGAATTAACTTAAGCTTAACAGGTTTATTGGCTCCCTAGATAAGGACCCTTAAGATCAATCTATCTTTTCCTGCTGTGAAACCTTTTGCCATTAGGGCATCATTTAATTCCCTTCACCTTTTAATTAATAATAAATACATATTTGGAGTAGAACTGTTTATCCAAAGATGTTTTTGACCAAGACAGAAGCACGGAAACAGTTTTAGACCCAGTTTCGAACATAAAACATACAAAAAGTAAAACCATAAACGCATTTACAAAAAGATAAAATTATTTCCAAGTCCTCTAATCCTTGAGTTCTTTAGTCTTCTACTATAACATTTCACCATGTTGCAGCAAACAGAGAGAGAGAGGCTCCTCTCTTCAGCTCTCTTCTTGCTAGCAGGTTTTCTACAGCAGTGCAGTCCTCTTCAAGGCATACACCGTCCTGCATGTTTAAGATGTTTCCCGGCTTCAGCACACTTGATTCCAATCGATGGCTGATTGACAGGCTTCTGCTGAACTGCAATTATCTGAAGCAGGTGTGTTAAAGCAGGGAAACATCTAAAACATGCAGGGCACTTTGTCTTGAGGACCAGGGTTGGGAAACACTGTTCTACAGGATTTCGTTTTCCTGCTGAAAGATCCAACATGGACCCATTTTCAGTGTTTTGGTTGGGACAGCCAGATTTTCATTCAAAATGTTTTCTAAAAGTAGAATGGGAGGCAGATCTTTTAGTTATCAGGCTCCTCTCCTGTGGAACCAGCTCCCAGCTTTAGTCTGTGAGGCAGACACTCTGTTTACTTTTAAGGCCAGGCTTAAAACTTTCCTTTTTGATAAAGCTTATAGTTAGAGTGGCTTAGGTCATCCTGAGCTATCTCTGTAGTTATGCTGCTATAGGCTTAAACTGCTGGAGGACAGACTTACCAATTTTCTTCACTCTGCTACTTCCTTTTCTACTACTACTCTCCTGTTGTATTACAGTACATTCTGTTATTTCGACTGTTAACTTTGTGTTCTCTCAGTGTTTTTCTCTCCATAGAAGATATACCTGGTCTGGTATCCTGCTTAGCTGCAATGCCCTGTTGGACGGGGGGCATCAACTGGGATGATGCTCCCAGTAACTGAACATCCACTGTGTCCTGTTATCAACTTTTTACTTTCTGTAACATAGAAAGTTCTCTTATATCAGATCTTCTGTTCCTTCTGTGTTTCTGCTCTGCCTTCTCAAACCCCCAGACGGTCGTGGCAGATGGTCGCTCCTACTGAGCCTGGTTCTGTTGGAGGTTTCTTCCTGTTAAAGGGGAGTTTTTCCTCTCCACCGTCGCTACATGCTTGCTCAGTATGAGGGATTGCTGAAGGATTGCTGTGGTTGGAAAGTCTGCCCAACCTCACGCCAATGACTGACGCAATCTGCTGGGATTCCTTAAATAGGAAACTTTTTAACTGATTGGAATGTTTGTATAAATGTATTGAAATGACTTCTTGTTAAGTGCCTTGAGATGACATCTGTTGTGAATTGGCGCTATATAAATAAACTAAATTGAATTGAAATTCTTACGATATACAAAGCTGATGATGCTCTGCACTCCAAAAAGGTTCCAAAGGTGCTTTTGAAAGAAAATAGACCCACAGCATCACAGATCCTCCACTATACCTAATATTGGGGTTGAGGTGATGACTCTCATGGCTGCCGTTAAAGAGCAACTCACCCCCAAATCCACCTTTTTTGCTGATAAACTGTATAAATGTACGTCTAATAGTGTGCATGTTTGGTCATTATTTTGGTATTTTAGTACATTTTAGTAAAAATTTACATTTTCAACCAAAAACAGTCAGTGTGGCACCCTCTTCCGGTTAAAACTCCACACTGCACTTGAGTTTGAATCGTACATTGCCGCTCGCTCTGCGGTGATGGCTGATCTCAGAGTCTCGCCCACGCCTCCGTAGCGAGTTGGATTTGGTATAGCAACAAAGCGTTGACACCAGGAAACACCTCCTTTTGCCGCATTTTTCAAACAGGAAATGTGGGCGGAGTTAGACTCTGGTAGGGAGGGGAGTTGCTCTTTAAACTCCCAGCAGAAGTAAACAAAATCCACGTTTACAATTGTGATGATAGGACAAAAAAAGCTATTTTTTTCTGGCATCACTCCCAACAACTAGTTTGCATGTCAATAGCATCTACAGAGTGTTATGGACACTGGGTGACCCCAGATTGTCAATCTTTGGTACATTTCTTTAACGATGAGTTTTGAAGATCCTCCTGGGTTCTTGTTCAGTCTTGTATCCAGAGGCTAGGTAATTGGCCTCTGTGTCACCTCATATTCATACCCCACGAAACAGAAGGCTGTTGATTCCTAATTACTTTCTCCTAGTTGCTAAAAAATCTGATGAACTTGAAAAAGAAAAATATATTTAGAAAACTTAAGCTTCATATATATTTAGAGGATCTTTAGGGGTGCAAATCATTTTTCCAGCAGCAGATTTTCCCACTTCCTAATAACTCAAATTTAAAGGTAGGATTTGTTAACTCTGTTCCTGTGTTATAAAATGAATTTCTTTAAGACTTTTGCACATCTTTGACCACATGTACCAACACACTTGACTAGGACTGTATTTGTTCTTCAGTCAGCTACAGTTTCAGGGAAAAAAAGAGGTTGTTGTTTTCAGATTTCTGTGGAAAATTCAGAAAAAGGCACACCTGTTTTTTTATTTTCATATTAAAATTGTGTGTTTACTTGGATGCTATTGATACAAGAATATGGTCCTACAGCAAAGCTTTTCTGAATCCCATTATTTAACATCTTGTTTTATTCGGGTGAGCACATACTGTCTTTCTCATCTGTGATGGTGACCAGCGCGTCCTTCTGCTCCCCTATCGAGGCTCCGTATGGCGATTTGCTCTTCGGACTTCCCAGCACCATGCGAAACTCCTCATCTTCCTCATGGACTGAGTCATCCATCAGGCCAACCGCACATGGCTTCTCCGACTCACCTAGCAAGGAAAAAAATCAATTTAGATAGTAAAAGAGTGAACGGGATGTGTGAGAGGTTTGTGAAGGCTCAGTGATTCTCCACCTGGGAGAAAGGTGACGATGGAGGCGTCGGTATTAGGCCTCTCGCTGTAGTCCATCATAACCTGAGCAGAGCCCTGCCGGGTGTAGCAGCGCACCGTGGACCTGAGGCTGATGTCTCCACTTCGGTACACTATGGCTGTCACTTCACCGTCAGATTCATCCACCTTGTAGCTCCCCTCCTTAAACTGAACCTTTGGTACTGAAATTAAATTGTCCAATTACATGACAATCATGATACATTGAGTGAAAACGGGGACTGTAAGAGACTGAATATTTGGGTTGATGTACTGAAATGACAAACACTAAACCTGCTAGCATTCATTACAAGAAAATAATTTGGCACAACGCAGATTGTAAAGAAAATACATTCTCCCAAAAGTTTGGGGAGGATTATCTTGGATGAGGGTTTGGGAATTTTTAAATCTAATTCAATTTGAGAAACTAGGAAGATTTTGAAATTATTCATTTAATTAGTCATTCAATTAGTCATTTAATGCTGCTGGGTTTTTTTCAAAGTTGATTTTGTAGTTTGAGTTTAATTTGCACTGTGAGATGGTAATTTTCTGGGTTAAACATTTAAAATTTAATTGGATTTTTTATTTATTTGTGGAATTAAGCTAATTATTTAAATCAATGTGTAATTATTGTTATCATTAGGGGAGACCAGAACTGTTTGTCCAATGGGTTTTCACATTGATATACTTGAGGGCACTGTGCTTTGATATCAAACATTTGACTTATTAATTGGGTCATTTTGGATTATTCATCTTTTGATTTGAACACACAACACTGAGGGGAGGATAATTTGTAATTTTTATGGGTCAGAGTAATTTTTCATGTTGGTGTTATATTTTTGTAATGCAAGTTTGTAAGTTATCAGCTTTAAAAAACACCGTATTGAATCAAAAAGTCAAAGATGAGAGCTTTGATTTGAGCTAAAATCTATTAAGCCAGTTAAATTAATCTGTTAGCTAGCTAAACTTTTTTGTCAAGAGTTCACCAGGGGCTGGTTGTCACATGTGACTCTTGGCTTTTTGTATGTTGACATAAGACTAAATAGTTGAAATAATAGCCCAGGAAATCAACTGGGAAAACATTTTAAAATCCCAATACATTTGTGTGCATGTTGAGCATTAGGAACAATGTTTGGTTAACTTTTTCTGTTTTTGTAAAATAAATCTAATTGTTTTGTTCATGGCTATATTTTTCAGTACTATCCAGAAAAATACAATATTTTGCTACGACAGGGCCGTACTCAAAAATCGGAATACATGTACCGTTACACCCCTAATAGGTATTAATTATTCAGATTTAATATCAATTCATTCAACTCAAAATATTGTTATATGGAACCCAATTTGATTAATATTCAATTCAATTAATTTTAATTTATTTTGAGATACAATCATACAATAAAATCCATCTACAGTGTACTTATAATGTAGCACAATCAAAGACAGATTATCACATGATTCTCATTGGTCCATCTAAGGAAGCCCAGTCGATTGCATCAAGTCAAAGACTTTTCAATAATCCCTCCTAACTAGTAAGCACGTGGTGAGATTGGAAAAGACTTACTCCCTTCGAACAGGAAGAGACCTCCCGCAAAATCAAGCTCAGTATGAGCAGCAATTTGGAGCAACCGACTGAGGGTATGATGCATGATTAAACATAAAAGAAAATGCTTCATAACTAATTACAGTTATCATTAATAAAGCTAACAGCTAATATAAAATGTAACAGTATTAACTATCTATTTATCTATTTAATTTTCAATCAAAGTCAACTTTTCTTTCAGCCTAGAGAATGTTCTTGACTCACAGTCAGTGACAGTATCGTTGATGGTGATCGTCGTTTTGCTCGGTTCTCCTAATACAGCATTCATGGGCATCCTCAGCACAAGGTCAAAGGTCTCGGGCCCCTCCAGTTTTGGCTGACCCAGGTCATCCAAGATGGTCACCCTAAATGTCTGCATGGTCACTCCAGGAGCAAAGTCCAAGTTGCGACTAATACCAACATAGTCGAGTCCAGCTTAAAGACACAGAGAAGGAGGTAGATTATGACAGTGACTGAGACTGATGGATTTTTGTCAAACTGCCTGTTTTACCTTCTGCAGAAACAGGATCGCTCTTCCTGGAGCGAACAGTTACTGTGGCAGTCTTGGACAGGTCAGTACCTGTCCTCCAGACCTTCACCTCCACATAGCCTGAACTCTCCTCCACAATATATTCAGGCTCCCCAAAGTAAAATGAAGGCTCTGTGAGATAACAAAATATTAATTAACATTAATCTTTTTTTTTCCATCCAAAGGAAAAAATCAAACACATTTTAAACCAATGCTGGACACTGGGACATTCTCTGAAGTAGATTCTAGTAGCTTTGGTGTATAGCTTTACGAGGCATAGATCAGCATAGTTTTTCAAAAGCCATAATTTCTGTTTCGGCACAGGAAGAGAGCTGTCATTCATCTTATCCTCTCTTCCTACAGCATTCCTCCCATCGCTCAGCTATGCCCAGACAGCCCTGTCTGAACTCCAGGCCAAAGCGCCGAGGATATACCTGAAGAATGAGGCGTGCACTTGTACATGCACGCAGACTGATCTGAAAGGATGTTCCAGCTTTGTGCTGATCGGGAGGCTGATAAGATGCACGGTCAGTGAGACCGGGAGACAACTGGCCACTCTCCCAAAAGAGACAGGGCAAGAATTCAAAGCACGGGAACAAAAAGTCCATTAATCTCTCGTCACTTTTGCATAAAGCGTGGTTTCACCACCATGCGTCCGGTGATCGCTCTCAGAGATTACCTGAAAGATGGGGAGATTCAGAGCTAAAATAAATTAGACCAAATTGAAGGGAACAAGAAAGTAATCTTTTTTTATTAATACCCTTATTTGTTGGTCAGTAATATGAACAAGATGTAGGTTACCAGGTTGTGGAAAAACCTTTTGATCTTGGTTTAATACAGCTCCCACCACAATTATCCTCCACCCATTGCACCTCTCACCATCCTCCTCACTGTTCATGGTGGCATGATAAATCTGGGGTCTTCATCAAACCTTGTTTGTCTCAGATGCCACTCTTGTGGCTCTTTTAAACATAGTTAATTGTTGCTTTGATTTGAAACATAGGCCTGTTTGAAAAAACAGCAGTTTTCCTGTCACTTTATGATTTATGAGGATTAGCATATCATGGTGGAGTGGTTGGTAACTGGCTCAGGGTTGCCAGCTGGAGAAAGGTACCAGCCCCACCCGCGACCCTGCAAAGACGAGCAGGTATAGATGATTTATTGATGGGTGGATGGATGGATGGATGACGTTCTCTCATCTTAACCATTCTTAAGAGTGGCTAAGTCATGGGTGTCCAGCTCCAGTCCTCAAGAGCCTGTGTCCTACCAGTTTTAGATTAGTTCCTGCTCCAACTCAGCTGACACAAATGGTTCAACTACCCCCTCGGGATGTCAAAGTCCTGCAGATGTTCTGCTAATGAACCATCATTTGATTCAGGTGTGTTGAACCAGGGGACCAACTAAAACAGGCAGGGAACCAGCCCTTGGGGACTGTCTTTGGACATCACTGGGCCAAGAGAAAGTATCATTTGTGCCAGATGGTATTTATACCCACAGGGAACAGGAGTTGAGAAATAAACAATTAAAATAATTTTTTTATATAAAATATTACTGCAATTTTGGTGTGACTGAAGTTCTGAAAAATTCCCTGTGTCATGATGAGAATTTAGTTTAAAATTTGGTAATGAACTCAAGCTTTTGATAACTTTTAATCCCCCATGTCTTGCGTTATGGTAAGCTTGACCAAGTTTGAAGCCAATTGGTAATAATCTCATGGTGGAGTTTGTAAGAATACATGTGCACATTACATTTGTAATTGTATTGTTGCAGTTTAGAGGGGCTGTGCAGTTGTTTCCAACTTTTAATGCACCCAAGTAACAATTACCCACATGTGTGCAAAACCTTTTATGTGTATTACATGAGCAAAGTCCAAAGTAAAACTTTGAAAGATCTTCAGAAAGCTTTGAGAAAATCTTAAAGTGAGGAATGGCATGAGATTTTTGCAAGAAATTAAACATAATAAATATTTTCAGCTAGCTCTATGATGCATGGACAACGTGTCCGGGGTGTACCCCAACTCTAGGTCAATAATTGCTAAAGATAGACCTCCCAGCAACCCTGTAAGGAACAGTGGCTGTAGAGCCAAAATATTCTAAAAATGTTACTATACATTTCTGAAGTGTGAACACAAATGACCAAATCAAGCCTCCAGTATGCATGAATTCTGTTGTTCACTGTATCACAGAACTGATGCTGCAGCACTCCTGGCACGTTCTCAGCACCGCACTGCTTGTAATCAGAACAGAGACAGGCGACAAAAGGGGAAATGACTGCCCTAATGGCATCCTGGAGATCAGTGGGAAGAAGAATCAGACAAATACAGTTACAATGGAGGCTCAATGCTGGCAAGAACCCAAACCTGAAGTTTACTCAGGCGGACGGATGCTTTAGCACAATCACACATATGCAGGCACTGAAGCAGATTTATGGTGTCATTTCAAGACCCACCAAGAAGTTGAGCCACAATAGAAATTCAGACAGAGGTGTCCTCTCTTGTTTTTCACATGTCTGGGAATGCATGTGGATTGTTCAAACAGAAACTTTAATTATACTTTGATGTAATGCAGTAAATTACTTGAAGTGGGAAGGGGACAAATCTGAAAACTGGTCAAAAGAGTCAGGAAACCTCAAAAGAAACAGACAACGAAATCTTGAATTCCAACAAGCGGACGGGACAGAAGAAAAAAAAACATGTCTGTCATGAGGACAATGGTCCCTCTTACTCCACCACCTGTCTTTTAGGCTTTGTGAACAAAAGGAAGGCCTATGTATTGCTCTACACCAATGACATGGGGGTCACTTTTTATCTGGGAGGCAACAAAGTGTATAAAATTGTGTTAAATGTAACACCTGCCTGTTGTTACCTTGTAAAGATGCAGGAGAGGTGAGCAGCAGGTTAAAGTATGGGATGGGTAGATGAGAATGCTGTTAACCCTCAATCCCACAGTTATGTTTTAGGGGCTGTGTTGTCACCACACCTTTGGTGGGATAGTAGTCCTCTTTGAGACCAGAACGGACACATAAAGCATTGAAGGGTTGTTGAGGAGCAGGATTAATCACACCAGACCCTTCCTGCAGCTCTGCAGCCTCAGCACATGGCTGCATTCTTATTTTGAAACCTATGTAGTCAGATTTTAGCTTTGGAAGACATGCAAGGATTCAGTTAAAGATGTCAGTAAATAAAAACTTGACTTTCTGTGTTTTGCCAATGTTTTGAACCATCTGGACTTTCCTCATACAGTTCTTCCAAGCAGCCAGGTATTTAATTTCATTTATTCTTTAATGTGATCTTAATGAGTTGCTCTACAGAATTTCTAAAAGTAAGTTAAAGGTTTTTTTGGCCTTTTTTCCCTTACTAATCTTCTTTCCAGTCTTTGTACCAGAGCTTGTCATTATTATCTGTGTTTCCAGTTTGGTTGCTGGAAAGGTAGAGGACAAAAGAAGAAAAAAGGAGCAGTATCTGAAAGTGATGTTTTCAAATTTAAGGAAAAAATATCCAGAAAACCTGACACAGGAGAAGGGAAATCCTTCAGCTGCCCATCTTTGCCAGGTTTTTACCTAACTGCTCTTTGGGAATCACGTTGTAGAAGCCATGATCCATTTTTATGTCTGCTTTCTTTATTCATTTAAGTTAAACAACAAAAGAAAATTGGGCCAAATTATGCATTTCTGACATATTGCTGGAAATAAAGTGCGTATAGATGCAGGATGAAATTCCTTTTTGCTATGAGTTGGCACAAAATTTGGAACCTTTTTCTACTTCAATAACCAAACTTTAGAAGATATTTGGAAAAGTAGAAGAAATGTAACTTAATGCCACTATAAAAGAGGACAAGACAGGAATAATATAAGGAAATGTTGGATAAATGCTTGGACCAGTTACCTGTGTACCAAGGTTTTAAAAAACCACAGTTTCAAAAACCTGAATCATGTCGTTCCTACGGCTTAAAAGTCCTATTAACAGATGCTAGAGAATGTGACCAGAATTTCCTCCAACTATACATAGGCCACAGTGTTGCAGGACTGCCCCACCTCCATCTGTTGCTGCACACAACCAGTCAGCAGGCAGACAGAAAACTGCTTAACATTTCCTCTGATTTCAAGAAAAGCAAATAGTTTGGAAATATTCTGCGTTAGAAAAACATGGACAGTAAAAGAGTGACACCTCTCACTCTTATTTATTTTAGAGTTTGCAGGCATATGGGTAAGCTCTGTCTCTAAAGCAGATGACTGCTGGCTAGCTCCCAAAAAAAATAGTCAGGCTAATTTACCAGCTAATACCAGCGTGCTACACTTATAAACAGCAGAACAACAATACAGTAATGTATTTTGCATATTATGTTTATACTACACTTTTGCTTAAATCCACATTTAAAAATTAAAATAGCAATTTTTTACATATACATATATATAATTTTTACTCAGAATGATACTTTTCATATTAGCTTATGCCTAGTTTAATGAATTGAACTGAATAACTGGGTTGAGAAAAGGTCCTTCACTCACCGTCGTCGCTGTCTGCCAAAACTGTGACTTTGGCGGATGGGAAACTTGCTCCCAGCTGGCCGCCCATTGGCATACTGAGGCTGACGTTAAAGCTCTCCTCTTCCTCGTACAATGAGTCGTCGATAATGATGATTCGGCAGACTTTTTCTCTCTCGTCCTTGTCGAAGCGCAGCACGCTGGTGTGGTCCTCGGGACGAGTGATGTAGTCGGAGTAGGAGAGGACAGTGGTGGGTATGGTGCCAGTGGCGGTACCTGTGGATTAACAGAAACTATATTCCTGTGGGTGTACTTTTGGCATTAGATCCACAATAGTCTATAAAAAGCAGCAAAGTGGGAAATAAAGTTCACATGCAGCTTTTCTGCTTTTACAACCAGGTTTATCTCACCTTGCTGAGTGAAACAAACCACCATAAGTTCCTGGCTGGCATCTCCTGAACGCCTGACTGGCACTAATAGCTCCCCAATATCCTCCTCTATCTTGAACTCTGCTTGTGGAATGAACACTGTTGATTCTGTTTGGGAAGAACATCACAGAAAAAAACAGTTAATCATGGTGTCATTTTATAAAAACATTACATTTTAACCAGTTTTATAGAAGTAAAATAGTCTCCAACATGGCATTCCTACCATCTCCAGGATCTACAATCTCCACTGTTGCCGTATCAGGGTACTCCAGCACTGCCATGACCGGGTCTGAGAGCTGAATCTCAAAGGTCTCTGAGGTCTCAAACTCCTGGTCGGTGAAGATCTTCACCTTCCAGGTTGCTGTTGTCTGGCCTGGGTTAAACTGGACTTGCTTTTGAGCTTTGCCACGGAAGTCTTTTTCCTTCTCAGCAGTGCCATCCTTTGTTCCAATACCTAAAAGAGAGAGGAAGCCACTGAACTGTAAGAAATAGGTTTAGAAACTGCGATTCCTTCCCATTCTACTCCAAGTCTACTGTATGAAAAAAGGTTTAGGACACTCTAATATGCCCATTATCTATAAGCAGGAGGTTGCTCATAGTAATCTTAGTTTGGTTCATGGCTCCTCAGGGCTATCATGGGTGCAAAAATGTGTATACTAAGTGAGATGAGATGTTTGCATGTTCAGCTTGTTTCAATTACACAGCCTCTCAATAAGATCAAGATCTAAGCTTTAATTCAGCACAGGACGTTCCCTTTCTTAACTGTGAGCCAGTCGTTCGTGGGTCTGCTGGAATATTTTGTGTCTTACCTTTGATTTCCACTGGACACCCGAGCGGCACCTAACGTAACAGACGCGCTTTACTCGCAAACCCAACAGCGCGTACCGCCAGGTCCCGTCCCACCGGGAGCGTTTTAGACACGACAAGGTCAAGATCAGAGACAGCAAGGAGGCATACAGGAAGAAGCTGGAGAACAAACTACAGAGGAATCAGAGATGTCTGGTCAGGAATGAGAAAGATCACAGGCTTTAAGGACAGGAAGGATTGGATAGATGGAAGTCTGGACAGAGCCAATGAACTGAACACATTCTTCAACAGGTTCAGTTCAGGAACTAGCTCAGCATCCTCCTCTCCTGTTCCCAGCCAAATAGACATCCCACTCTCCTCTGATCAACAGCTTTCCTGTTACACCTCGGATGTTTAATCCTTCACCTCAGCCATGGACTCTTCTGATTCCACAATGACTTCAACCAAGTGAGGAAATGGTGCTCCCCCCTTTGCCTCCCCCTCCCACTTGTCTGTCTCCAAAAGTCAGGTGAAGAGGCAGCTGGAGAAACTGAACCGGAACAAGGCTGCAGGTCCAGATGGTGTCAGCCCCAGAGTCCTGAAGGCCTGTGCTGAGCAGCTCTGTGGGATTCTGCAGCACCTCTTCAACCTTAGCCTAACTCAGGAGAAGGTTCCAGTGTTGTGGAAGACATCCTGCCTTGTTCCAGTACCAAAAAGAACTCACCCATCAGTCATCAATGACTATAGACCTGTTGCCCTGACATCCCACATCATGAAGGTCCTGGAGAGACTCCTGTTGGCACCCCTGAGTAAGCAAACAAGAACGTATCAGGACCCACTGCAGTTTGCTTATCGCTGTGGAGTTGGAGTTGAAGATGCCATCATCCACCTGCTTCAACCAACCCACTTTTCATCTGGACAAAGCAAGCAGCACTGTGAGGATCATGTTCTTTAATTTTGTCCAGTGCATTTAACACAATTCAGCCTGATTTGCTTTGTCAGAAACTCATGAAGTGGAGCCCTCAACAATAGCCTTGATGAATGACTACCTGACAAACAGACCACAGTTTGTGAGACTGAAGAATTGTGGGTCAAACCAGGTGGTCAGCAGCACAGGAGCACCACAGGAGACCGTACTCTCACCATTCCTTTTTACTCTGTACACCTCAGACTTCCAGTACAAATCAGAGACCTGTCATCTGCAGAAATACCCAG
Organism: Valencia hispanica; assembly: GCA_963556495.2. NCBI lineage: Eukaryota > Metazoa > Chordata > Actinopteri > Cyprinodontiformes > Valenciidae > Valencia > Valencia hispanica. The sequence continues at coordinate 54,011,141 of OY747703.1, read as the reverse complement.
ATGACTCTGCAATTGTCGGGTGTATCAGAGATGGACAAGAAGCTGAATACAGAGAGCTGGTGGACCGCTTTGTGACATAGTGTGGAAACAATCGTCTTACCTAGAATGTGATCAAAACAAAGGAGATGATTGTAGATTTCAGAAGAAACAGGGATAAGTCAAACACTGTCTCCAACATGGGTGAAGAAGTGGAGGTGGTTGAGGAGTATAAACACCTCGGAGTTCACCCGGACAAGAGACTGGACTGGAGACTGAACAGTGAAGCCTTCTACAAGAAGGGACAGAGCAGACTGTACTTCTTAAGGAAGCTTAGGTCCTTCAAGGTTTGCAGCAAGATGCTGCAAATCTTCTACAAGTCTGTTGTGGAGAGTGTATTCTCTTCAGCCATCATCTGTTGGGGTAGCAGCATCAGAGCCAGGGACTTAAAAAGGCTCAACAACCTGATAAAGAAGGCTGGTTCTGTTCTGGGGAGATGATGATGCAAAGAAGGATTCTTCATAAAATCCAAAAGATTAGGGACAACCCTGAGCATCCTCTTCATGAGACAGTCATACAACAACAGAGCGTCTTCAGTCGGAGGCTTCTTCAGTTTCTCTGCAATACAGACCGCTACAGGAAATCCTTCCTGCCCACAGCTATCATCATCTACAACAACTCCTTAAAGAATTAATTATATGAGCTATACCAACACTTAATTTCCCTCTGGGATCAATAAAGTATTTTTGAATTGAATTGAATTGAATTGAATTGAATTGAATTGAATTGAATTGAATTGAATTGAATTGTATCACTCGCAACAGTGTTCCACCCAGCTGGTCCCGGGAGATCAGGAAATCACAGGAGATTTGCAATTGCATAATTTAAAAGGTAGTATGCATAGAAAAAAATGAAATTCTATGCTATTTAAGTATCATCTTTATCTCACCATCCACTCCCCAAACTGCAGATATTTCTTTGTGTTTTTCCTCCTTGCACTCCTCTGAAACTTAAACATGTGTTGTCTCTTTCTTATCTTAAAGGCAAACACTTTATTTCAGCAGTAGGGATTTAGGCTTTTTCGGTGGCTTTGTTTAGCATCTCGCGGTCTGCTATCTAGGTGAACTTGGTTGGATGACCAGAACTGGGTAGATTTGCAGGTGCTTTGATTGACTCTACTTGTAGGCTATTTTCCATATATCAGAATGGCTGATTTTGAAGTTTTTTGAAGACACATGAGCTGCTGCAATCCTCTTTTTGAAGGAATCAGACATTTTTTTTGGCTCTGTGTCAGGGTCCCCAAGCTAAAAGTTTAAACAGGGCAAACCTTTAAAACACTGAGTAACAATTTATAATCGCGAGTGCTGTTGGGATATGCCTGTTACTGAATTTAGCAATAAAAAAAAAAAAAAAAAGTATTATACCTTATATAATCTTTTTAAAACGTCTTTAATTTTTTTTAAAACTGATTTTCATTTTTTATATGTTATGTAAATTATTTGAATTCCACAATAAATTTGACTAAATATGTTGGAAAAAAGCAAGCTTTCATAAGGTTTCCAGATTTTTCCACATGACTGTCCTGAATGGGTCAGTTGACCCAAACGAAGGCCAGAACCACAGTCAGGGAAATATCTCACATCTGGAAATTAATTTACAATTAAAATTAACTTCAGGTACAGTTCGTAAGTATTTTATGATTTATATTTTTGTAATTGATCAGAGCAAATAAACTGTGATGCAATGGGTAAATACATGGTGACAGCTGGATACAAAAAGTGTGCAGGAATTACTGGAGCACTTTGTCGAAATTGTCGTGTTAGCTTATATGTGTTTATTGTGTAGAACTACAATGCATCCTGTAGTCTTAAATAGATCCTTTAAAAAACAAACGGGTCAGTTTTGATGTTTTTCTCCAGATGTAACCTTTAAAATAACCCCTAAATAAAACAGTACATGACAATTGTGTAATTAAACAGAACAGTTATTTATATATGAAATGACAAGAAATGTGTTGTATAGTTTAAAAGTCATACATTTCAACAAGATGTATGTGAGAGGAATATGTAGAGCTTAATTGATATTTTGCTGATTGGACTGAAGTGTTGATCTCTGGAAAGTTAATGACTTGATGTGAACAACTATTCACCGTCGCTACATGCTTCCTGATGAGGAACGATTGCTGTGTCTGTGAGTCATTCCGATCAGCTAACTTCTCGCAGGTAGATACATTTACCAATGGTAATTATAAACTCAATTAGATCTTATTGTACAATAGGAAGGACTGAACTGGAATGTATGCAACTGAAACAGAATCTGTCTATTTGATTGGATTATTAATATATTTTAATTTTTTTATGATTAATACACACACACATACACACATATACACACATATATATATATATATAAGTATATATATATATACCTTTTTTAAGGTTTTTGTGGCCACAGTGGCCTTTGTTGACAGGGGATAGTACACAGCTGGGGGAGAGAAGTGGGGGAAGACATGAGGCAAAGATACAACAGGATGGGATGACCACGTCGAGGACTGAGGCCTCCGTACATGGAGTACACGCACTAACCATCTAAAAATATTCACATAACGGTACACATAACGGTAAGAGCCAACACTTACTGACAAAAGAGGTTTCCCCCAGGTAGCCTCTGCGCTTTAGTGTCACCTCCAGGAATTTGGCGTCTTCATCCACTAAATAATATTCCCGCTCTAGAGAGATCCAAGCCCAGTTGAGACGAAATGGCTGTGGTTTGAGTTTGTTTCCACCTGCAGAAGGGAAAAAAGGGTCTGCATTCAAAGCTCCATTTTACTGTGCCACAATCTACTTTGTTCTCATCACCAGTCAGTGAGGCGTGTAAACTGCTAAAAGAAATAAAAGAGACTTTTTCATTTCAGGAGGGAAACATGATAAGTTAATACCAAGCTTTCCTGAAACTGATCTTAACTCAAACTAAAGAAGTTCTACAATTCTTCTCTTTTTTTTCTTATCCAATTGATTTTCTGTTGTTTAATTTCCAAACTTCATTGTGGCAACTTATTCTATTCAATGCTATTCTCATTCTAGGGGTCTAATTATGCTACAGGGAATACACATATAGACTGATGTTTACATTTAGTAAAGCTAGTTGTACTAATGGTGCCAGTTGCTGTTATAAGATATTAAAGATAGTTTAAAAATATGTAAATTGGTTGTTTTTATTCTGGAATATCAGTATAATTCTGTTTAACTGCAGAGCTGAGTGACGTTGACCGCTCCCTCTCAGTAACACACTTTGAGGGGGTGCATAAAACTAAAGGAAAAAAGAGAAATGTTAGTTATGTATAAGATGTCTTATAAAGGAGACGGGGTCATTTGTCCCTTAACCTGAATGATTTTACTGTATTTCTACATTTTCTGTTTTGCATAGCTGACACCTATTAACAGAAGAAGAAAAGTTTTTTTTAGACAGTTAGAATTTTAATTTATGGACAAAGTAGAAAAAGTATTAGGAGTTAATCAGAAAGGGTTTTATCGCCAAATGTTGGGTAGGTTTACAACATTAGGAAATTGCTGCGGTACTTTGTTCAAACATACAAGAACAAACAGACAAAGACTTAAAAAAAATGAAAATATAATATGCTAAACAGATTGATATATACATGAGTGCAGGTAACGATCGGTGCAAATCAGACAGGTGCAAAAAAAAACACAATATGGGTCATGTAACTGAGTGGGTGTTGGGAACAGTCTTAGGGTTATTGTTCATGAGTCCAACAGCAGAGGGGAAGAAACTGTTCTTATGGCTAGGGGTTCTGTTCCGAATGGACCGGAGCCTCCATCCTATAGACAGACTCATCCCCGTCCGAGACGAGTCCAATAACGGTGGTGTCATCTGCAAACTTAATTAGTTTGACAGACTGGTGGTTGGAGGTGCAGCAGTTGGTGTACAGGAAGAAGAGCAGAGGAGAAAGAACACCGGAGCCGGTGCTGATGGTCCGAGAGTCCGAGACATTCTTCCCCAGCCTCACATGCTGCTTCCTGTCCGTCAGGAAGTCAGGGATCCACCTGCAGATGGGATCAGGCACGTTCATCTGGGATAGCTTGCCTCGGAGAAGGTCTGGGAGGATGGTGTTGAAGGCAGAGCTGAAGTCCACAAACAGGATCCTGGCGTAGGTTCCCGGGAAGTCCAGATGCTGCAGGATGAAGTGAAGAGCTATGTTGATGGCATCATCTACAGACCTGTTGGCTCTGTAGGCAAACTGCAGAGGGTCTTGAGATAGGACAGAACCAGGCGCTCAAATGACTTCATGACCACAGATGTCAGAGCCACAGATCTGTAGTCATTAAGTCCAGTGATCCTTGGCTTCTTGGGGACAGGGACTATGGTGGAGGTCTTGAAGCAGTCAGGCACATGACATGCCTGCAGTGAGGAGTTGAAAATGCCAGAGAACACTGGGGTGAATGCTGCAGTTCCATTACTTGTCCTGTCCTGTCATCCATATGAACAATTGAATTGAAAAGACTTTTCTTGTAAAGGTCCTTGAGATGACATCTGTTATGGGGCTATATAAAAAAACTGAATTGAATTTTGCTTGGAGTCCACTGGTCCATAACCTGCCTTTTGCACAGTGAACCCTGGAAATAGGAACCAGCCACTCCCTCAATTCTTAAAGGAGTCATGACCTGTAATTTTCACTCTTCCACAAGAAAAAATGTATGTTATGATTGCCTAATGATTATACACTGGCCGGGAAGCCGATAGCGTTTGTTTACCCCTGGGTTCGTCAACCAGCCCACGTGCACGCACACTCAAATACGCGATGTTAATTTCTGGCTGACTTGATGTCAAATCGGCGTAGGATATACCATATATGGACATCGCAGACCTATGCTGCAAGAAGGCCGCCCTGCCCCTCTCCCCCTCATATTCAGTGGAGCGCCGCCATTACTGAATTCCGATTCGAAGTACGAACTCGAGCTCCGTTTGGAAAAAGGGGCCATTCCAACAAAAAGAGACTTGCCTGCAATTGAAACGGTAAGGCTGTGTTTTTATTGCTGTACTGTGTGTAACAGAAATCAACTAACTGCTAATGCGGCTGTGGTATGCTAGCGGAAGTAGTAGCTTCGAGGACAACATGGGTAATGGCTGCTACTTTGCAAACAACAAATGACCTAGAATGCCACCAATCAACGCGCCCCTCATTTGCATTATTACAATGACCGTCCACGACAGGCAAAATATCGCATCAGATCTCGCGAGACAATAATGCCAACAGAAATAAGGGTCATAGGAGCTCTGTGTTTATTTTTTCACTTCTTTTCAACTTTTCTTTTTTAGAAGGGCCTGAAAGACTATAATAGAGAGTGGGTATCCAAGGTAATACTAGGTTATGACTTCTTTAAAAAAAAACTGAGAGCATGTTAAAAAATAAATTAGTCAATGAGTACTTCTCTAAAGTGGTTGGAAAAACAAAATATGCTAAATAAGTAACTTAATCATGCTTAAAAGCTTACAACATTGCAGGAAAACTGCTAAAAAAATCTGTATAGTTAATTTGGGGGTCCTTGGCAAAAGAAGAGAGAAACCCAGCCCTTTCAGGAGCTCAACAGCTTAGACGACAGAACAATGACCCCAAAGAGACATTAAAACAGATTTTGGATTAGATGAAGCACACCACCATTAAACTTATTGAACAACCTTCCCCAATCCCTGACTTTCACTTTATTGAAAATTTGTGGCTAATACAGTTAAATTCCAGGGAACAACCCATTTGACCACAGATGTCAGAGCCACAGTTCGCTGCTGTGACGGGGTAAGCCGTATTGCGTCTTTTCCTGTTGTCGCTGTTGCACTCCTTGTAAGCTGTTTTGTGTTCAGACTCTCTTGAATTGATCTCATTTTCTCTGTGCTGAACCCTTTCTAAGTTATTTTAACACACAAGCACACTAAAACACACGTTTTGTGGTGGTGTACTTTACGTTTTGGGAACTCCTTGTGTTTCACACAGCTTTTCTTGGGGTGGTAAGGTCTCGCTAGCTCAGTTAGCTTAGCTTCATTGCGGCTATGGCTACTCTTCTTTCTCCTGTCTCTAACTCTTCTCTTCTCTCTTGCTCTCTGTGTCAGATGTCTAGTTACTTCCCTGCCTCCTTTAGTGATAATGGTAACTGTAATAAATGTAATATTTTTGTAGCTTTGGAGGCGAGGGTATCAGAATAAGAAGCACGGCTCCGCGCTGTTGAAAAACCAGCAGAGAGCCGAAGCCCATTAGCCAACGCGGAGCCAACAAGGGTAGAACCCCCTAGCCGTCCTCTGGTAGAGCCCGCGCAGCCGGGACCTCAGGCCGGCTGGGTGACGGTACGTAGGAAGCATAGTTCTAGGACCCAGCCCACGGGCCACCACCAACCGGTCTGCGTTTCTAACAGATTTTCCCCGCTCAGCGACACACCCGCTGAGAACCCGACCCTGGTAATTGGCAGCTCCATAGTCAGAAGCGTGGCATTAGAGACACCATTAACCATAGTCAAATGCTTGCCAGGGGCTAGAACGGGTGACATCAAATCCTACCTGAAACTGCTGGCTAAAGATAAGCGTAAATACAGTAAGACTGTTATTCACGCTGGCGGTAATGACACCCGGTTACGCCAATAGGAGATCACAAAAATTTGTGTTGCTTCGGTGTCCAAGTTTGCCAAAACAATGTGAGACTCTGTAATCTTTTCTGGTCCCCTGCCTGATCGGACCAGTGACGACATGTTTAGCCGCATGTTGTCATTCCATCAATGGTTGTCTAGGTGGTGTCCTGCAAACGATGTGGGCTACATTGATAACTGGAGAACATCCGGAGAGACAGCATCCATCCCACTTTGGATGGAGCAGCTCTTCTTTCTAGGAATATGGCCAAATTTATTAGTCCTACAAAACACTGACAACCCAGGGTCCAGACCAGGAAGCAGAGTCGTAGTTTAACCCACCTCTCTGCTGCTTCTGTACTGTTACCCACCCATTACCCTATAGAAACAGTGTCTTGCCCACGGCCAAAATTAAATGGATTAAAAGTTAAGCCAACAAAAGCAAATCATGGAAATCTCATAAAAATAAATACAACTTTGACTGAGCAGAAAAATAAATCTATTAAATGTGGTTTATTAAACATAAGATCTCTCTCCTTTGTTAGTAAATGACTTGATTGGTGATAATCACATTGATTTGCTTTGTCTCACAGAAACCTGGTTGCAGCAGGAGGATTATGTCAGTATAAATGAGTCAACTCCTTCCAGTCATTTAAATTTTCACATTCCTAGAAATACGGGGCAGGAGGAGGAGTGGCAACCATTTTTCTTTCTGATTTACTAATTAGTCCCAGACCAATTGATAGGTACAGTTCTTTTGAGCATCTAACCCTTAATTGTCCACATCCAAGTTGCAAAACATTAAGACCATTTCTGTTTGTGGTTTTGTATCGTCCACCAGGCCCTTACTCTCAATTCTTGGATCAGATCTCACATTTTTTATCTGATTCAGTGTTAAATACTGATCGGGTCATTATAGTGGGGGACTTCAATTTTCATGTGGATACTGAAAGTGATAGCCTAAATGCAGCCTTTAATGCTATTTTAGACTCAATTGGCTTTACTCAAAAAGTACAGGGATCGACCCACTCGGGCAAACACACTTTGGACCTTGTACTGACATATGGTATTGAGTGTGAGGAAATAACAGTCCACCCACATAACCCGGTCCTGTCTGACCACTTCTTAATAACTTTTGAATTTACTTTAACTGACCATCTTAAATCTGAAAGAAAATGTCATTATAGTAGAGCTTTATCAGACAATGCTGTAACAATCTTTGAAGAATCTGTTCCATTCTTACTTTCCTCAGTGTCTCAGGGTAACACAGTGGATGGCAGCAATTCTATCTCTAACCCTTCAGAAATTGATGTTCTGGTTCACAGCGTTACGTCCTCATTGCGTTTGGCATTACATAGTGTAACACCCTTAAAAAAGAAAGTGGCTAACCATAGGACGCTGACTCCTTGGTTTAACGCAGAGTTGCATACTTTAAAGCAGAATACTAGGAAGTTGGAGAGAAAATGGCGCTCTACACATCTAGAGGATTCCTATTTAACCTGGAATAACAGTCTACTGCAGCATATTTTTCATCATTAACAGAGGCGAATAAAAACATTCCTAGGTTTCTTTTTAGTAAAGTTGGCAAACTTACACAGAGTCATAGCTCTGTTGAGCCAACTATTCCCCTAGCTCTTAGCAGTGATAATTTTATGGGATTCTTCATAAATAAAATTAATTCTATTAAAAATAAAATCATTGGCATCCTCCCAAACATGATTACTTCTTCCTCAGTAAATGACTCAGCATCGGAAAGAACTGTAGAACCTCATTTGTGCTTAGGCTGTTTTGATTCAGTCGAGCTTTCGGAATTATCAAAAATATTAGCCTCATCTAAACCTTCAACTTGTATGTTGGACCCAATTCCAACCAAATTATTTAAAGAAGTGTTCCATTTGGTTCCTGGCCCCATTTTGGATATGATTAATCTATCCTTAGTAAACGGATACGTATCACAGCAATTTAAAATAGCTGTAATTAAACCTTTACTCAAGAAACCTTCCCTTGATCAAGATGACTTAGTGAATTACAGACCTATATCTAACCTTCCTTTCTTATCCAAAGTCCTTGAGAAAATTGTTGCTAATCAAGTCTGTGAGCATCGAAACAGTAACGAGCTGTTTGAAGAGTTTCAGTCAGGTTTTAGAGCTCATCATAGCACTGAAACAGCACTGGTGAAGGTTACTAATGATATTCTCATGGTCTCAGATAATGGACTTGTGTCTGTTCTGGTTTTGTTAGATCTCAGTGCTGCTTTTGACACAGTCGATCATAATATTCTCTTAGAAAGGCTTGAACATGTTGCAGGGATCAAAGGAACAGCACTAGGCTGGTTTAAATCATATTTGTCTGACAGATTCCAGTTTGTTCATCTAAATGATCAATCTTTCTCACTCTCAAGGGTTACTTGTGGAGTTCCACAGGGTTCTGTGCTTGGACCAATTCTTTTCACTATATATATGCTCCCAATTGGTAGAATCATTAGACAGCATGGGATAAATTTCCACAGCTATGCCGATGATACACAACTATATTTATCCATAAATCCTGATGAACCCAATCAGTTAGGTAGATTACAGGCATGTCTGGAAGACATAAAAACATGGATTACCCTAAACTTCTTGCTTTTAAATTCTGACAAGACAGAAGTTGCTGTCTTTGGACCAGAAGTTCTAAAACAGAAACTGATTAGTCAATCACTTCATCTGGATGGCATTAAATTGGCCCCCAGTAATAGCGTAAAGAACCTCAGCATTATTCTTGACCAAGACTTGACATTTAAATCCCATATTAAACAGATTTCTAGGATTTCTTTCTTTCACCTCTGGAATATTGCTAAAATTAGAAACATCCTGTCCAGGAGTGATGCTGAGAAAGTAGTCCATGCATTTGTTACCTCAAGGCTGGACTACTGTAATTCTTTTTTTTTTTTTTTTACGTGTCCTGTTTGGCAGTGTGGAGCTCAGAATTGGTGTCTGAATACCAAGTAGAAGCCCAACAGATGTACTTTCACAAGCGGAGCACTACAGCTGTTGCTATAGTACTCCACTTGATATTTGTGAAAAATCTTTATTATGAATTGCTGGAGGTTTTATTTCCTGATGTTATGGACACGGAGATGGAAAATTAAGGGGAAGAAATAAAGAAGATGAAGAAGAGAGGTAGGAAACAAAAAGTCATGAGAGAGGGTGAGTTGAAAATACAAGAGAGGAAGGGGAACAAAGAAAACAGGATAACATTGAAGGACGGCAGAGACAGGGGAAAAAAAACAAAAAACGAAAAAGGAACATCGACAAAACAAACCAAACATTGTGAACCAAGAACTAAACAACCACATCACACAAAAATGGATATAAAAATACAACAACAATGTCCCAGAAAAACTCATTGTACCGATTAATCAAGCTCTAGTAATGATAACCTCAGCCCAAGAATATATCTGTAAACACCAGAGACCCCACATCTATGTGTATGTGTGTGAGCATGCTGGTGCATATAAGGTTTCTTCTTAAGAGTGTTCGATAGCTGGTATGAGCAGGCATCAATCCGTCTCCCAGGAATCGATGCAGACATGAAGGCAATCGGAGCCAGGACGTCCAAAGGACCCCCAGAGCCCCAGGCGGACCCGGTCGGGGCCGACCGCATCCCCCAAGAGAGGAGCAAAAGAAAACCCCAGGGGAACGTCCAGCGGCTACTATGCAGGGGCCTGGGGGGCAGCAGTGACGAGCCCACGGGCCCCGCCGGCAACCAGCCGCGCCAGGGCGGGCCGGTCCATGGACCGGGAGAGCCGGGGCCCAGGGGCGCCCCACCCCCCAGCAGGGACCCAACAAGGGACCGGCCGACGAGGGGCCCCCGGCACTGCAGGGGCCGCTGCCGGCCGCCACGCGCCACCACCAACTCGGGCCAATCCCCACCGCCAACATCCCAACGCCCCACCCCTGCCCCACGTCAGGGCGCCCCACCGATAGCCTACTATAGGACTACTGTAATTCTTTACTATCAGGTAGTCCACAAAATGCAATTGAAAGCCTTCAGTTGATCCAAAAAGCAGCAGCAAGAGTTCTGATGAATATTAAAAAGAGAGATCACATTTCTCCTGTTTTAGCTTCCCTTCATTGGCTCCCTGTTAAATCCAGAATAGAATTCTTCTTACATTAAAAGCCCTTAATAATCAAGCCCCATCATACATCAGAGATCTAATTGTTTCATATGTTCCCAACAGAGCACTTTGCTCTCAGACTGCAGGTTTACTTGTAGTTCCTAGGATTTCTAAAAGTAGAATGGGAGGCAGATCTTTTAGTTATCAGGCTCCTCTCCTGTGGAACCAGCTCCCAGCTTTAGTCCATGAGGCAGACACTCTGTTTACTTTTAAGGCCAGGCTTAAAACTTTCCTTTTTGATAAAGCTTATAGTTAGAGAGGCTAAGGTCATCCTGAGCTATCTCTGTAGTTATGCTGCTATAGGCTTAGACTGCTGGAGGACAGACTTACCAATTTTCTTCACTCTGCTACTTCCTTTTCTACTACTACTCTCCAGTTGTATTACAGTTCATTCTGTTATTTCGACTGTTAACTTTGTGTTCTCTCAGTGTTTTTCTCTCCATAGAAGATATACCTGGTCTAGTATCCTGCTTGGTTGGAATGCCCTGTTGGACGGGGGGCATCGACTGGGATGATGCTCCCAGTAACTGAACATCCACTGTGTCCTGTTATCAACTTTTTACTTTCTGTAACATAGAAAATTCTCTTATATCAGATCTTCTGTTCCTTCTGTGTTTCTGCTCTGTCTCCTCAAACCCCCAGACGGTCATAGCAGATGGTCGCTCCTACTGAGCCTGGTTCTGTTGGAGGTTTCTTCCTGTTAAAGGGGAGTTTTTCCTCGCCACCGTTGCTACATGCTTGCTCAGTATGAGGGATTGCTGAAGGATTGCTGTGGTTGGAAAGTCTGCCCAACCTCACGCCAATGACTGACGCAATCTGCTGGGATTCCTTAAATAGGAAACTTTTTAACTGATTGGAATGTTTGTATAAATGTATTGAAATTACTTCTTGTTAAGTGCCTTGAGATGACATCTGTTGTGAATTGGCGTTATATAAATAAACTGAATTGAATTGAATTTTAAGTAAACTCCAACAAATCTGCCAGGACAAAGTCAAATATCCAGAAACTTGTTGGTGGCTTGAAAAAGTGTGGTGAAAAGTTCTACAGCACATTTAACCAACTATTATGTACACCCGGTTCTTAATAAAGAACAAATATCACACTCAACAAGTAAAATCTAAAGCTCCCGTAACAAAACCTTCAAAATACTCCTTAATCCACACTATCTCATGACTCAAATAATCCCTCTAACTGTCAGATTGGTTTAGTTCGTTGGCTTAGAGTTTGATACTTTAGGAATGGTTAAGATCACAGGTTTCTTCTATGTAATTGGAGCTGATCCTGCAGTAAGATGAGCCTAGTGTGGTGGCCCGTGACATGTGACGGGGAAAAGGGTCCAACTTAACAGATTTTCCTCTGAGTTCTGCTCAAGAAGGTTGAATGAGTTTTGCTCTGATAGTCACACTGGCAGCAGCCCTATTGACCTAAATCTCTTCAAGATACAAAGAGGAAACGACTTGGCGAACTCAAAATTAAACCTGTTCAAAATTAAAAGTGAAGAAAAATGAACAGTGGAAGGAAGCTTCACAATAAACCAGCATCAAGCTCAGTTTTGCTTCAGTGACTACCAAAGAGGCCAAAATCGCTATGCTATGTGACTGTAGAGAATGAAAACAGAGTGGGGGGTGTTATTTGGAATAGGAAGGGGGGAACACTTCCTCAAACTCACATTTAAACACTAAACAATAGATGCAGAACAACAGACCTGAAGACAGAAGCATGACCAGATTCAACCTCTGCAAAGAGATCCTGCAATCGGGATTTATTTTACTTGATCTATCATGACTATTGGTTAATAAGATGGGTTAGGGACCACAAGTGGCCACGAATAGCTACAATCAGTAAACACTTGAGACCCCATCTAATAACACTTAGAACTGCCCATTTTATTAGTTCAAACAACAAATATACCTTAATATGCATTAATGGACACAATGGAAACTATCTTAGCACTACTGCAGAAGCTAACATCTACAGCCTTCCTTATCTCCACTCTTTGGGAGTACAGCAAATCAGCGGGAAGGAAAATGGTAAATGGACTTAACTTATATAGTGCTTTTCTAGTCATACTGACCAGTCAAAGCGCTTTGCACTGGAGCCAAATTTAATCATTTACAATCACGAAAGCACACATATTTATACACCGATAAGCAGATCGGTAGGCAACTTGGTGTTAAGTGCCTTGCCCAGAGCCACGTCGACATGTTACAGGACAGGAGGAAGCTGGAATCAAATCAAGAAACTTCAAATTACAAGATGGAAATTCTACCCTCTGGTCTGCAGACACCCCATGAATGGAACATGAGGATTGGCTGCTCTGCAAACGGCAGCCGATGGTGTTTCAGGTAGCTTTAAAGCTTGGTATTTCAGCCTCCCAAACTGTATTTAATGCAAATAGCTGAATAGGCGAATATTGAACTTTGAACAGGCGGGGGTCCAATGTAGAGGGTCTCAGATTCAACTGAGCAAAAACCACAATCAATCAGATTTGTTTCTGCTAAAGTTACAACAAACACAATTATTGTTGTTATTGGCAGCAGCTCAGGAGGTAGGAGTTTGTCCTGTGACCGGAAGGTCGCTGGTTTGAGCCCTCACTTGTCGCTCTCGGTCGTTGTGTCCTTGGGCAAGACAATTCACCCGCCTTGCCTACTGTTGGCCTATTGGCACCTGTGTGTACGGCAGCCTCGCTTTTGTCAGTGTGCCCCGGGGCAGCTGTGGCTACATTGTAGCTTACCATCACCAGTGTGCAGTGTTGGGCAAGTTACTTCAAAACTGTAATGCATTATTTATTACTTGTTACTGTAATTTCAAAGCAATTTGTTACATTACAATGTTACTGTATTTAAAATGTAAGGCATTACACTACTATTGCATTACTTTTAAGTTACTCTCACCAAAACAAAATGCAAATATCGATTTGGAAATCTAAATGTAGCTCATGATGCTCAATTATGCATATATGCATATATGCATATATTATGCTCATAGATCCAGAGCATCCTCTACATCAGACAACTACAGAGCGTCTTCAGTCAGAGGCTTCTTCAGATCTGCAGAGCACTACAAGAGATCATCCCTACCCACAGCCATCAGCATCTACAACAAATCTTTGAAGGAACTTGCATAATGAGTTACAACAACATTTAATTTCCCTTTGGGATTAATAAAGTAATTTTGAATTTTTGAATTTGAATTGAATTAGCTTATTACACATCCAGTAGAAGGTGATTTGGAATCCGACTGAGCTTGGATTGTGGTTAAAAACAGTAAGATACAATAGCCACAGTGATGGTTCCTGGTGCAATACAAGGAACAATCGCATCTGGAGAATGTACTATCCGATGATAGATCAGCTGCAGGCTCACTCATCTCTGCTTGCTGCTGCGACTGCTGACGGAAGAGCAGCTGCTCTCTGTCTCTCTCCAGATCCGTTCACTTTATTTTCTTTTCTGTTTGCTTTTCTTATTTTCTTTTCTTAACTTTTTCTTAGTTACTTTATCTACCCAGCCCCTGGAGTTTCTGTATTGGACCGGATCTCTTCTTGGATTACTTTTTTATGGACTTATCAACATGGCTTTTTGCTCAGCTGAGGATTTTGAAAAACAGCTCCACAGAATTGAGGGCAATGAAACGAAGCTACGTCGTCTGGAAATTAATTTTGATCTCCACGCTGATTATGGACAAAATGACACAAGCCTGGGAGCTTCCCCCCACTGATTATTACAGATATTTGATATTTGACGGAACCGGGCAATAAATCCACCCCTACCGTCTCCCAGAATTCGCCCGGCACCCCTGAGGCTATATCAGTGATTATCAGCAGCAGGAAACATAAACCGTTAACCACACGCTCTCATATTAAACAAAATCTCAAATTGATAACCTGTCAGAAGGTTCAGCTGCCCATCATCACAATACTTAAGTTAGCTTTATTAAACATTAGATCTCTCTCCGGGAAGTCTTTTCTTATCAATGACTTCATCACTGAGCATAATTTACACGGCCTTTTTTATCAGAAACTTGGCTAGATGAAAATAACGAAACAACTTCATTAATAGAATCTAGTCCTCCAAATTACAATTTCTTAAGCGAGAACAGAAAACACAGACGAGGTGGAGGTGCAGCCACCATCTTTCACAACTCAATGAACTTTAAAAAGGCAACTCTGGGCACGTTTGATTCTTTTGAATACCTAGCCACCCAGATAAATGAGCCTAACAAAGCGTTATTTCTAAGTTTATATAAACCACCAAAACTTAACTCTAACTTCTTTAATGACTTCAATGACCTTCTTTCTGTAATATGTATCGACTATGACCAACTAATCATCGTGGGGGACTCTAACATCCATACCGACAACCCCCAAGATAGACAAGCAAAAACATTAGATGATCCTCTCCACAACTTCGGCCTGATCCAGCATGTCAAACAACCAACACACAATAAAGGACACACTCTGGACTTAATTATCAGCAAAGGTTGAAATATTTCCAACATCTCTGTAATTAATATTGCGTTATCTGACCATTTCTGTATTTTCTTTGAAAGTACCATCTCTGCTAAATTATCCAGCCACAGTAAGACCAATATAAAAAAGCGTTTTCTAGGGGACCGTTCAGTAGAAACCTTTAAACGTATTTATCATTCCACCACATCCCCCTCATCTCCCAACTCAAACTCAGTAAATAAGTTGATAGATAATTTCCTTGCGAAAACCTCAGACATCATGGATTCCATTGCTCCAACTAAAGTGAAAGTAGTCTCAGGTAGAAAAAAGTCTCTGTGGACAAGTAATCCACTGGTACGTAGTGAAAAAAGAGAGTGTCGACGAGCCGAGAGAAAATGGCGGAAAACTCGACTCCAGGTTCCCTTTGAGATCTACAAAGAGAGACTGAATAGATATCAGCTAACAATAAAAGATGCTAGGGAATCGTTCTTTTCTAAAATCATCAACAGAAACATTAATAATGCACAGACTCTATTTGCAACAGTGGAAAGACTAACTAATCCTTTAGTGACAGTAGCCCCTGAACTAAACTCTACCAGGGCCTGCAATGAATTTGCCAGCTTTTTCACTGAAAAGATTCTAACAATTTGACGGTCAATCTGTACCTCAATATCGAACCCACAAACAGTGCCATCCTCAATCAACAACAATGTAGAGAAAATGTCTGAATTCCACGAATTAAATCAGAACAGCCTTGAAAAACTCATTATCCAATTAAGCTCCTCCTCCTGCTATCTTGATATCCTACCCACAGCTTTTCTAAAGAAAGTTCTTCCTGTTATTGGGTCTGATCTTGTTCAAATAGTGAACTCATCACTGCTATCAGGTGTCTTCCCTCAGGCTTTAAAAACAGCAGTTATTAAACCACTGCTAAAGTAGAAAAATCTGGACAACACGTTAATGCAGAACTACAGGCCAATCTCTAATCTTCCATTCATCAGTAAGATTATTGAAAAGCTGTGTTTCAGCAGTTAAATGGCTTCATAACAATGACAAACCGTTTTGAAGTTTTTCAGTCTGGTTTCCATGATAATCACAGCACTGAGACTGCCCTCGTCAAAGTATTCAATGACATCTGCATAAATACAGACTCTGGAAGAACCACAGTGCTGGTTCTGTTGGACCTCAGTGCAGCATTTGACACTGTTGATCATGATATTTTATTGGAACGACTGGAGAGCTGGGTCGGACTCTCTGGTACAGTACTTGGGTGGTTCAAGTCTTACCTAAAGAACAGGGACTTCTATGTTTCAATAGGAAACTTTTCATCAGAACGAACAGAAATCACATGTGGGGTGCCCCAGGGCTCCATCCTGGGGCCCCTCTTATTTAATATCTACATGCTCCCACTAGGCAAGATTATAGCAACCAATAACATTAGCTACCATAACTACACAGATTACACTCAGCTCTACATTACAATGTCACCAGGTGACTCTGAACCCATTCAAACCTTAAATCAATGCATTGACCAAATAAATGGATGGATGTGCCATAACTTTCTCCAGCTGAATAGAAACAAAACTGAAGTGATTATTTTTGGACCCAAGGAGGAACGATCAAGAGTCAGCACACAGCTTCAATTAATACAGCTGGAAACTACTGATCAGGCTCGAAACCTAGGTGTAGTAATGGACTCAGACCTGAACCTCCAGGGTCACATAAAGGCAATAACAAGGTCAGCGTTCTATCACCTGAAGAACATCTCTAGGATTAAAGGACTGATTTTGCAACACGACCTACAAAAACTCATCCATGCGTTTATCTTTAGTCGGATTGATTACTGCAACAGCATCTTCACAGGTCTGCCTAAAAAGTCAGACAGCTGCAGCTGATTCAGAACGCTGCTGCTCGTGTTCCTCACTAGAACCAGGAAAGTAGAGCACATCACCCCAGTTCTAAAGTCCTTACACTGGCTCCCTGTAGCTCAGAGAATAGACTTCAAAATACTTTTACTAGTTTATAAATCATTTCATGGCTTAGCACCAAAATATGTTGAAGACCTGTTGTCATGGTACCAACCACCAAGACCACTCAGGTCCTCCAACTCTAGCCTACTAAACATCCCTAGACTCAGAACTAAACATGGATAAGCAGCTTTCAGTTTCTATGCTCCCCTTATCTGGAACAGACTTCCTGACGAGTGTAGAGCTGCTGAAACTCTGAACTGCTTTAAATCGAAACTAAAAACCCATCTGTTTAGAATTGCCTTCGAGTAAATGCTTGATGTCATATGTATGAAATGTGTTCATGCTCTCTTGCTTTTTTTGATTTTTTTCTTGCTTTATTGTGTATCATGTGTAATGTGTATTTCTTTTATGTGTTTTTTTTTAAATCACCAAATCATGTAAAGCACCTTGAACTACCCTGCTGTGGAAGTGTGCTATACAAATAAAATTGCCTTGCCTTGCCTTGCCTTGTCTTGCTCTGTTTGAGTACAGGAAGTGAAACATTTTGCGAGGACGTTTCTCCTCTGCTGATCTCGCTGTGATTTTGGCGAATTTGTATGAAGAAAAAGAAAACCTACCACTTTATTCCAGGGTTAATAATGCATTGTAACGCGCGTTACTAACATTTGTACCGAGTAAAGTATTATTTTTTCCCCCCCAGTAATGCCTTACATTACCGCGTTACAGCAAAAATCAATGCATTACAGTAATTAATTACTTTTGTAACGCGTTACTCCCAACACTGCCAGTGTGTGACTGAATGTAGTGTAAAACACTTGGGGGTCCTCAGGACGATAGAGCGTTATGCAAGTACAGGAAATTTACCACTTTTTTGGCTTGCCACAACTTATTGTATTGCATTCATAAAAAAAACATACAAACAAGACTTCTTTGTTAGTTTGTGATTCACCTTTGATTTAAAACATTTAAAAAAACTAATTAAGGAATTCATTCAATACCTGCATTCCAGCTTTATACATTAACAAAAAAGAAAGAACAACAGAAAGTCTTTGACGAACTTCAGTTATCAGATTGTTGCTGTGCTGAGCTTTAGAGAGCTGGCTGAAGAGGCCGTTTGAAGCTGATACGGAGGAGAAGCTTTGCCAGTGGCTATCATCGAGGATTATCGAATGAACACGGTGAAGACAAGAAGCTGCTTCAGGTTTGGCGTCAAGTAATCAGGAAGGTTTCGTTTTCAGCTTTAAAATAGGGAGAACAAAAACAAAGGAGTTTTTATGAATCAGCCGCATGATACTACAGGTATTTCATGAACTGCTGCAACTTAAACACCTTACTGCGCAGCCATTGTTTGTAATTCATGATGAACAGAAATGGCCAAAACCATCTCTAGTTTCCTATAAGCTTTACTTGCAAGCAGACAGACTTTCATTCTTTTTTACCTGGTCTTAATAAACAGTTTTCTAGACTTTCTGAAGATCTTTCTATGTTTGTCTTTGGACTTTGGTTGCTTTTCTCTTACATCCAATCCAGTTTTCATACTCAGTCATGACTGCCTGTTGTCTTCCTTTAGAAATCAGCTCCTTGTTGGATTGTTACAGATCTGGTTGCTCCTGACAGGTGAGAATGGTAGATTCTGCAAGATCTTCCGCTCTCTTTAGGCAAGACTTTACAACATCAGTAAAATTGCATCATTTTACAATATGTTTTACTAACAACTAAGATCACCCTTAGATTCCATTACCCCCTTGATCTTTACCTTGTTACAACCCCATTGGTTTATTTTCTTTGCATACAAGCAAATGGATAACCAGAGCTGGGGTTAGTTTGGACTCTGTGTCTATTTTCTTCTTTTTGAGGTTATTTTTCAGGACACCTATTATTTCTGGAACTACACAAATTGGAACCTTATGGTACATGGAAGGGATCTATAGGGTGGATTTTTAGTCATATGACCATCCAAAGTGCTTCACACTATAGCCACATCCACCCAATCGCACCTCAGAAACGAGCAGCCATTCATCCACTGATTTGTAGATTTTAGGCAATTTGGGATTAAGTACCTCGCCCAGGGGCAGATTGACATGTGAGAGGAGGAAGCTGGAATCAAACCAACAATTTTTGGATTGCAAGGTGACTACCCAGTATGGAAATGCGGCTAGATAGAAATCTGTCCCAAACCAAGTAGGGGGCACAGTAAAATGATGGAGGTCCTCTCACTACAACTTTTGGTCTACTTGCAAAACTCTGTGGGAGGCAGGTGCAACAGCTAACCCTAAAAATGCCATCCCCATCAATAAAACTGGTGGTGGCAGGATCATGCTGTCGGGATAAATATTGAATTTCACGATCTGAGTGGCTTTTTGAGGTGTTTTGCAAAAACGAATGGGGAAAATGTTAGAGTGTAGATGTGCAAAGCTGGTTTTAGATACAGTATGCCCCAATTATGCACTACTGTATGTGGGTCT
Source organism: Valencia hispanica (assembly GCA_963556495.2). Taxonomy (NCBI): domain Eukaryota; kingdom Metazoa; phylum Chordata; class Actinopteri; order Cyprinodontiformes; family Valenciidae; genus Valencia; species Valencia hispanica. Next base: position 53,991,494 of record OY747703.1, on the reverse strand, counting down.
ATCACAAACAATCCCAATAAAATATGCTAAAGTTAGTGGTTGTCACATCACAATATGTGAAAAAGCAACTACAACTCTTTTGGGATCATTTTGTTGGGAATAAAAATCCAATTTTATGTCTGTCATACTCTGTTATTGTTAGTAAGATAGGGCACCCAATTTAATCAAGGAGCAGCCTTTTTGTGTGAATAGCTATTAGGTCAGAGTTAAGTTAAACATTAGCTTACTCTTTATGGATCAGAAACTGGACTAAAGACGGGGGTAAAAGAAGCCAAAGTTGTACTTCATTCCGAAAGACCTTCAGAAATCCCGAGGATCATTTTTTAAGAACACCTAAACGAGTTTAAAGAAAGTCTGGCTCTTTACTAGCAAAATAATAAAACATAAGGAATGAATCAAGAAAACTAGACTGTACTAGTAGCAAAACCTCAAGTTGCAAACTAACAGGGCTGCTATTAGGCTGAGAATGTCAAAACAAAGATCTCCCCTAGCCTAGCCTCCATCTACCAGTTTCTCCCTCCTTTGCTTTCATTCCCGCCAGACTGTGAGGAGCAGATTGACAGCTGAGCTCAGAACCCTCCTCCCCCTCCTTGTTGCCCTTCCTCCCAGTGCCGGCTTTGTTTGCCTCGGGGGGCGCAACAATTGAGGGGGACAGGAGGCTGCAGTCTGGGTGGGCCAGAACTACCACCATGGGATGCCTCCCTGCCTGCCTCCACATTGTTCAGAAATAGAGAAGGAGAGGGGAATCTCCCTGCTCCGACTCCTTTTGTACATGCTGTCAGACAGCGAGCTGGAAGCTGGCTTGAGCTATGACAAATCGAGAAATAATCAGGACGCCAGCCTTCCCACGGTGGCACAGACGGACGTAAAAAAAACACTAAATGAAAACTTGAATGAATCTGGCAGAAGCAAATGCAAACACAGCCTTTTTAAGCATGTGAAGCATGGATTTAGATCCTGCTGGTTGTCTGATTTATGACACTTTTTATGATGCTCTCACTATATTAGACCCGCTATCAAATCCAATACTTACAGTAGCTGCTGGGCTCAGCTCACATTTCCATTAGCTTTCAAACTGACCATCCACATAATTTCCGGCTGGGATGAAACGTTTTATAGGCTGCATGTATTTCTGAATGCCACTGTTAGGAGCTATTTCATAAATTACAGTTAACTGTCAGAGGTGTACATAGACTCATAATGAAATGTTGTATAGATTTCAGACTGTGAATAATTTTCTAACCATTCTTTTTCCTAAACAACTTGAATGCCTCTTAAAAATATGTATCTGGTGCAACAAATCTAAATTTATGTTGGATTTTCTCCAAGCTAAACATGGCCAAAATCAAACGTACCAACAAACATGACAGGGCAAAAAGAACTTGATTGATACCCTAAGAGAAGTCATCAATAATGTCAAAAGAACTCAGTGAAGATTGACGATTTACACAAAAATATATTTTTTTAAAGCTAACAACCAGCTGCAGAGTCCAAGACTACCAACTAAAGATAAGCACTACAGATTCAGATGTATCACCACTTTGTCAAGGTCTGGAAAAAGACCCAAACTGTCTGTCTCATGTGAAAAGAAAACTGTTAAGATGTCTAGGAAGAACCAAGAAACAACCAAAGCTGAAACCATCAATTACTTTATACCGCGGGGACACCAGTGTTGGTCTCAATCCATACATCAGTGTATCAGTGTATGAAGGCTGCTGACCAAGAAAAAAAATCTTCCGCCTTGGCACTGACATCTTTAAGCTCAATTGAAATTTGCCACCCAAATGGTTAAGCTAAATAACCTTATATTATATAAACGTTTTATCATCAATGGATATGCGAGCTAGAACAACACAGAAACATACTTTTTTCCTTTTCAAAAAGAAAATCCCCTAAAATGATAAGAGTCAACTAATTTAAAGTCAATATACTGTACGGTGATTTAAAAAAAATGAGCTTTGAGACATAGAGACAATAAAGCAGGATCAAAACAGGTTCTCACAGTTTGGCTGCGGGTGCCAAACATAGATACAGTAAGATATTGGGTCAAGCCAGAGATATCACAGGAGGGGAAGGTCAATGTGATGCTCTGACGTCCGTCAGCATGATGCAAGGAGAAGCAACCTGCTAAGAATATCTTCATCAGGCAACAAGCATCACCTCTCTGCATTTCCTAATCAATCATCCAATATGTATAAATAATGTGTGGGTTCCAAGCAGCTATGCTCTGAATTTCAGTGTCATACATTTAAAGTGTGTTCTGGTTGATCAAAGAGCTGCCAGATGATGGGTTTATCTCAAAAGGATTAGTCAGAGACTTTCTTTATTGAAGTCCGTATTATTGCTTCTCTGCATGACCACCCAAATATTTCACCAATAGCTTGTATTTGACCATAATCTATATAATTTAGGTTAATAATGAGACAAATATTGTCTAATATAACATAAAAAGGTTATTAACTGAAACTAAAAATGTTCACAGTTTAGCCAAAAATGATGGATGTTTCTACAGCCTGACAGTCAAACAAAGTGGGATCTCCATGTGGCTCTAAAGGAAAGCAGAAGTAAGTCGATGAGAGCTTGGCTAGGCGCTGCAACAGCTTTGCCATTTGAGAGCAGATAAGAATAACCGCTGAAGCCATACATCATAACTCCACACCCTAAAAGCCCTGCAAGCACTATAAATCAAGGCTGACAAAAAAAGGACAGAATCACAGAGAGTGAAGAGATTCCACAGGAAAGGGAAATTCCCACAAACATTAGAAGAAGTGGAAAAATAGTGAACACACCAGATGGAAGGAGTATGGTGGTGCCCTTAAGGGTCTGTAAAGGGAAAGTGAGAACAGAGCGGAGTTTTGTGGAGGAGGACTGAGAGGCCTCGGCTTCCAGGAGTCACAGGGCGCCCCGACTGTGGCACCATTAGTCACTAAATCTCCTGTGACTGTTGACACGACTGACACCTAAGATCCCCAAACACAGTTAGGAAGTATAAAACGTCGTGTCAGTCAGCATGCAACATTACAGCATAAGAATATATCGAATGAACTGAGGGAAATGACGAAAATACCCATTTAAGCAATGCCATTTTCTTCCTAATCTTCCTGTACCGACTGGAAAACACGCAGTGGGAGTTATCAGGCTATCTGTGATTGGGTTGGATTTCTGAGGGGTTAAGAGCGGAGTGACCACAGACTTTGAAAGGGGATCTCCCTTCTCACGTACACACCTGTCTGCTTGGGATGCCACTTCACTTCAAGCCCATTCTCTGTCTGGTTCTGGAGTCAGGAGCCTTGCAGGAAGTGCATTCCCCTGTCTGCCACTCAATGATCATATAACACTCAACACATTAGAGTCTCCCAATTGTTGCTACTAAAAAAAAGGTAATTTAACTACAAAAATTCTGCATAAGTAAAATTGGCGTCGTTTCGGTTTAATTGGATGTAATGCAACTGTGCAAAAGGATTTAATTATCCTCCATTTCTTCTAGAGATGCAGAGAAATTGGCTGGTGATCAGAAGTGGATGATAAACCAGTTAGATCGGTCCAACCAATCTGTTTCCGATTAATAAATGCACCACCCAAACCCCTACCAAATCACACTGACAACAACCTTAATTGTTCAACGTTGAGTAAAGACTCAATATTAGTTATTTTGAGTTTTAGTGAGGTAATCTAAAGCTTTCTAAAAGGACATTTGACACAATTTATTATTTTTTTTACTTGTCAAGACAGAACTTTGATATACTATACAGTATCAATAAATTAGAAGAAGTTTTCCAATGATGCTTGTTTGTCAGATGAAAATAATCTTCCAGCACATATTTAACCTACATTTCATTAAGTGCACGTCTATTAAAATGTTTCTCTTTTTAGTCTGATGTAATATTCAATTCGTGTTTTCATTACATATAAGTGGAAAATCATTATAATTAACATAAATAAAGGCTTGAAAACATCAGTATGTGTGTAATTATTCTACATAATGACTTAGTGAATTGGGTTACTGAAATAAACTAACTTTTTAACATTCTAATTTATTGAATATGAACATTTCCGGTTACATATGCTCACCTTAAACATGGAAGAAATATAGTCTTGTTAAAAACAGACATTTTTGAGACATTGAATTAATAACACATCATTTTTATCCTATGCAATTATGTATATGATTTTTTTTCTTTCAATTTGCCAGCAAAAGATTAACCTGCAAAAATTCTTCCGCAGAAATTTACCAGCAAATCTTAGCCATTCAAAATTCGCTCCTTTGATCAATTGACACTGGTGCGTTGGGCTGGGCCAGAGATGGGTGTCTTAACATTTAGCTACTCTAACCAGCAGTTTGTCACATGATCAAAGGAGCATAATTTGATTGGCTAAAAGCCACTCGACTCGATCTAGTGCGGATTGCTTTGGTTTGGGTCACTGGAAAGTTATCAGATTTGCAGGCGAATTTTTGCAGGCGAAATATTTGCGCACATGTTTAAAGCACAAAAAAAAGAAAAGAACAAAAATAATATACATATTTGCACAGGATAAAAAAAACATCTGTGTTATAAATTAAATGTCTAAAAAACGTCAGATTCTAATGAGACTATATTTCTTCCATAATTGAACAGCGGTGATGCTGACTCAAGTGAATCCTCTAAGCTGCTGCTCAAAACTTTGTGGAGAATTTTTAATTTACTACATTTAAATCAAGCGACAAAAAAGAACTGTTATCCAGAGACTGAGGAGCAGCTGCCACCAATTTCTTTAAAAAAAAGTTTTAAATGTTCTGTAACAATTGTTTTGCTTTTTTTGTTTAACCCCCTTTTTGCTGTCTGAGATGTAACATTTAACATTTGAATGATTATGAGTTTTTTCTTAAAATTGTAATTTAACTTGCACTAGAATAAAACATCACCCCTCCAGTATAATATTTTCCCACATTTCCTTCACCTCTGAGGGACATTTAATTTTTTTTTCCATGTCTTGTTAGAACTACACCTCCTGGAAATGGACATAAACATGTTGTGTATCCACTTGTAAAAAGGAGGTATTTATTGCTTCAGGATCCCACAGTTTGAAGGCCTGCAGCGAGATTCTGACCTGCTCATCCGGGAGGGACGTTATTGCTTTCCTAGCAGACAGAGGGACCAACTCAAAATGGACTACAGTTTGTGTTTGAGGTCACTGCCATCATTAGAGAAGGGTGAAGTCTAACATTCTAGCTGCTTTACAAGAACTCATAATTTACTCAAAATACTAAGCAACAGGTCAGAAACTGCAGTTCTTTCTACACTTACTTCCACTATGATTGCTAACAGAAAAAATAATTAATTCGGGATAAAAGGTCATCACTTCCTGTCCCCCTGCAGCTTTTGAAGCAAAGTGTTTTGATTTTTGAAGGAGTCATCACAGGGCACCCAGAGCAACATGTAGAAACTTCTTAAACAGTAAAAAAATAAATAGAATAAAAATAATAAAGCAGGCACAAATGAACTAAGCCATGGGTCTAAACATCAGTGGCGTCCAATAAATTTAACACACATCTAAAAATGTTAATTTTGTTTATTGAGAATGAGCATACAAATTAACCTCCATTTGACAGTTTCAGCATAGATGAATTAAAATATATTACTTTGCTTAAGGTTTTAATTTAGGATTTAAAGGAATTGAAAAGTTGACTTTGTGCAAGCCAATTAAACTTGGCCCTTTCTCCCAGACTCCACCAAATATATTGGAACGCTGTTAGTAGTGGAGATATTCTCAAGAAGAAGAGAGGCCCCAAATCTAAATCTGCTAAAGGCCCCATACAACTTTGGCCAGTCTTGAACGTGTTTATTCAACACAACTGCTTTATACCATTATAAAATGAATTTAGTGATGTGAATATTATTTCCCAATTTTTTGTTAACTCATTCAGGAAGTTTTTAGCAATAAAATAATCTGACGCCTTTTAGGACTGAAATTAAAATGTTTCCACAAAAGACGTATAAACTGAAATACGGTAAAAGTCAGAAGCTGACAATTTATGAATTCTCTCAACCAGGACAATTAAATCCGTTTTCCCTGGTCCCATTGCGGACTTTTCCTGAAAATTTAATCAAAATCCGTCCATAACTTTTTGAGTTATGTTCTTAATCGACAGAGAGACAAACAGACAGATGGGCACAGAAACATTACCTCCTGGTGGATAAGATAAGATAAAAAACTTCTGCACGGTTATGATAATTTGTCTCCATAACAAATCTTATCATCTAGTTAAATTATTTAGTATGAAATGGTTGGTTTATCTGCGATGGACTGGCGACCTGTCCAGGGTGTAGCCTGCCTCTCGCCCCTTGACCGCTGGAGAGGGGCACCAGCCCCCCCGCAACCTTGCATTAGGATGGACAGGTACAGAAAATGGATGCATGGTTGGTTTATGATTACAGTGAAGAAGAGGGTCAAATTGATTGCATGCAGTTATTTAACCTAATTAGCCATTATAGCTGTTTTTGTTTTCAACAAATGTTTTAGAAATTCTTATAAACAAGCATATTTTTTAAAATGGATTTGTATTTAGATGTTTAAGACAGAGCACACAACTTTAAAAGGTGAAGCAAACAGCAGGCAATTTTTTTTTTTTAGTTAATCAAAGATAATTTTTACAATTGTGCCTTAAGGAAAAATAAAATATGTGTATACATTTCAGACTTAGATGAGTCACAATCGCATTATTTTTCATAATTTATTTAGTGTAAGCTATATGATGTGGTTGAGTGACTTCACAGTTTAAATATGTAGCATGAAAAGTTTGTTACCTGAAGGCCAAACTGGGTGGATTATCTCAGGTGCAAATCTCTTCTGACCTCGAGTTTTGCCCTCAAACACAAACAGCTCACCTGGTTAGATTTATTAGGAGATAGTCTGACCATTAGCATGCTCTGCAGCTGCATGCTGCTGCATGTCCAGGATGCAGCCACATCCACCAACAGAGACTTTTTAACACTTCCCTGGAGTAATCCACCAGCTTGATACTTAGTGTGAGTGTTGGCCTATGATTCTTAATAAGAGGAAGCCTTATTTTATGGTTGTGTTTTTGTTCTTTTAATTAACCTTTAACTAAAACAAAACAAAACAAAAAAGGACTTTGTTTAAAAGCGCTAAAGTACAATAAAGACCTTTTTGTGTAACACAGCCTGCTTTATTGTTACTTCCCCGTTTTCTTAGCTGATTTGGGCATTGAAATAACATCTCTTAATGAATCCATTGGCAAGAACATAGTTCAGAATGTGGTGAAAAGAAAAACAACTTAGAATCATATTAAAGTGTAAAGAATTTAGCATTTGTTATGATTACCTGTAGTAATTTACAGATTTAATCAAAATACTTAACTACAAACGAAAAAGCTTAAATAATATGCATGCAGAACATGAGCATGAAACAGCCAGTCAGGCGTTAATGAAAAAGTACTGAACAGTTCCTGGTCAGTTCCTTCTAAACAAAATTGTCCCCATTTCGGACCTGCTGAGAGTGCTTCTAGCTAGAATTGCTTTATGCAGACTGTGAAACAGTGACTCTTCTGCTTAAGCTCCAAAAATTACATTCTAAAATCATCAGTATCTAACCTTTTGCTATCAAAAAAAAAGAAAAGCGACTACTGGAGACAGTTGGTAGCACTGATGGCTTGCAGCAAGAAAGTATTGGCTTCTAACCCCCAGGGTCTTCTACATAGAGTTTACATATTCTCGCGGTTCATGTGTGGGTTCTCTCCAAGAACTCTGGCTTACTCCCACAGTCCAAAAGCATGACTGTTATCGGTTACCTTAAATCTTAACTTAAGTGTGTTCATGCATGGTTGTTTGTCTTGTGTGCCTCTGTGTTCCGCTGTCCAGGGTGAACTCAGTCCAACTGGGACCCTTCAAGGAAAAGCTGGCATACATGACAATCTACCAGTCATGCTCAAGGGTTCTCCAACATTAAACACTTTCCATAAATACCAGCCGATTCACAATGTGATGAAAAAAGAGCTTATTAAACTGTGCATCCCCCTCCAACAACACAGAGATGTTGGATATGTCCTCACTCTTTATGCTTTTGTGGTGTAAAAATTTCAGAAGACATCACCTTCAATTGCTGCACTTATTTTAGAGATTTACCCCATGTGATGGTTAGAAACTCTCATTCTTAAAATGAATTACTGTACTCTGGGCATTTTAAATGTGACATTTAAAAGCTCTGAGAAGCTCCCTGAGGGAAGCATGCCCTTTGTTCATGGACATTCAAGCACATGGGAGTCTTTCACTTTTACAGACTCACGGTAGGAGCTAGCTTTAGGTCTCCTCTGACCCCTGTCCTTTGAACCTGCAGCCTTCTCCACTGCTGCTAACAGAGGCGACACCCTGTCCCTGATGTCAGTCATGGCCAGCTGCTCTAAGTCTTTGTAATGCAAACACTTGTGATTGGCAGAGAGCAGAACTTTTACACTTTTAACAGCTATTAGGTAAAAGGATTCTAGATTCTTACCATTGTCCTCGACTGTGAAGTAGAAGATATCACTTGTGGCATTGCTTCCATCTAACAGCACATAACAGATCTTCATGTCGTTGATTTCAGCTGTTGTGATGAGCAGAGAAGGAAAAAAATGTGGTTGAAATGACAATATTTATTTGTGACAAACACTTTAAAGTTGAAGTTGCTGATTTGGTGTTGAAAGCCCCAAAACACATTTACCAGTGTGACATGAGTTCATCATCTGGGCTTTCCCTCATTGTTTAAAAAGATAATTATGATTCTGCATGTAAACTTTTGATTTTAAAGGCAAAACTAAATAAATCCCTGACATGTTCTTTCTTTCAATATTGTCACATTTATCAAATGAAAATAATTGTAGTAATTCTGACCTAAAACAGGAGACATTTGATCTGATTTAACTCCAGACACAGAAAAAAGGGCGTATGTGTTTATTTATTTGGTGTATGTAAACCTTTGGTTTCAACTGTATGTGGATCAGTCATTAGATACAATTATTTGATTTAAAACATATTGCAAAATGAGTTTTCATCTGTTCATCTGCTCATATGCAAATTTCTAATTTTATTTTAAAAATCTACATGAAGAGAAGTTTTCATCTCACATTTCAACTGTTTTTTGAAGTGTCAGAAAGCAAAACATGAGCTGAAATGCATTCGTTGTCACATTTTGCCTTATTGCTGCAGGGTTCACCTTATCAGTAAAAATTGTACAGTTTACTTAACTAGTCTGTAGTTAAAAGCATTACTTGTGTAAAATAAAACTAAAAATAACAAAATAAAACAAATTATTTCCAGCCAAATAACTTTTTTACTTTTCCAGTTTTTTTTTCATAAGTCAAATCAAAGACATATAAAATGAAGGGCATAAAAAAATCTTGAAAAAAAAAAAAAGTTCCAACATCAGAGGCAATCTTTAAAAATATATAGAGTATGGAATTAGATTTTAACATTTTCCAGGTCAAAATAAGCAAGAAAAAGAAAGCGGAGTATGGAAAGGAGATTATAGTTCCAGAATATATTTCAACATCTCAATTTATAAGCCAAATTTCTTAATCAATCTGTGCTTTTCATGTTGATTAAATATATAAAACAAATTTAATGTCACAATATTTTCAGCTTCTTGTTTATCTTCTTCAAGTCTCAAGTTTACAATTTTATTTGTATCAGTTTTTTCTACAGAAGAAGTGCTATCCTATCTCCTATTATCCTGTTGTTGTTCACAGTTGGTGCTGTTATATGGTGATTTGAGCAAATCTACAAAAAAATTATTTGTATTTGACGCGAGAATTAGTCCATATCCTAAGTAAAAATCCAGGAAATTTTGGGAGTACGAATTCAAAAGTGTGATTTTAAAGAATATAATGTTATTAATAATAATAAAAGTCAGTTCTTCAGACTATAAACTCAACATCTTGTAAATTAGCACTGTCCAGTTCCAGTCTTTAAGGGCCGATGTTTTGCATGTTTTAGGCCTCTCCCTCCAACAACACTGATACAAATGACTGAAAGACCTACTCAGCAGATCATCAAGTTCAGTAGAGACCTGGTAATGACTCATTTATTTGACTTTGATGTGTTGAACCAGGAAAACTTCTAAAAATTGCGGAAAACATGCAGACACTGACCCTCTGGGGATTGAATAGGATATTTTTGTTTGAAACAATAACGGTGTGCTGCTTGCTTACCTTGTGTGAAGGTCTTGATGCTATGATTGCCCAGCTCCACGTTCATGATGAAGCCATGCAGCGGCTCCTCAGACACACTGTACTTCAGGACCTTCTGGAGGCTGTCTCTGTCCTCCGATCTAAGGACCTTGCTGTTGAAAACAAAGCCCAGGTGTCCCGTTTGGAGGACTTTCAATGAAGCAGCACCCTTGTTGACTACAATCTGGGGCACGCCATTGTCCACTGTGTTGATGTGGATGGTCATCATTTGAGGCTTGCGAGTCTCGTACACAGTATCAGGAAAGACATAAAAGTCTGTGTGAGTGCCGTCTGTGACGATGAAAGAAAAGCTGTCTTCACTGGTCTCTGTGCCATCATGTCTGTAGCTGATGAGGTTCTCATTCAGGTCCTGCTTGGTGAAGGATGTAATTGGCCGGGTGTTGTTGAAGAGCAGCTGGCCGTGCACTGGTACCTGTGTGACTGTGAAGTGCAGCAGGTTGTCGGGCGTGTCTCGATCCTCAACCGTTAGCTCAAATGGTGTAATAAGCTTGACTTCTCCCTCTTCAACAACCAGCTTATGTACAGTGACGACAGGTTTTTTGTTATCTACATCAGTGATCGACACTCTGAAGGTTCTGAACACAGGATTGTAACCGTCCGTCACCTCAAACTCAAAGCTGTCCATCTTGACCTCATCGTCCGAGGTGTGGATGTAGTAGATCTTATTGCCAGCCAGCTGGAGTTGGGTGAAAGTGGAAATGGGAACACCTGGGAGGTCAGTGCACTCTAAATGCCCTCTGCTGGGTGCTCTTGTAATGCTAAAGCTGAGATACTCATCAGGACTGTTGATGTCAGATGTGCTAAGGAGGTCAGTGGTGAGAGTTACTTTCCCCCCTTCTTTGAGTGTCACACCTTTGTTGATTACATCTGGGAAAACCATGTCAATGCTGCCAATGTTGATGTAAAAGTAGCGATCAATAAGAGGATTAATACCATCTGTGACATCAAATTTCAGTAGGTCACGGATGCCCTCCTGGCCTGTGTGTACATACTGAATGAGTTGCTTGTCTATTTCATCCTGTGTAAAATTCATTCCCAGGGTTATGTTTCCCAAAACATCACCAAATTTGCTTATACGCTGAAGGTAGCCCTGTCCAGGACTGTATCGCACAACATATGTTAATTCTCTGTCTTCAGAGTCAAGGTCTGTTGCTTTTAAAGCCCTGTTACTGATGACCTTCGTCTCCCCAATTTCAACATCAAGACCATCGTTTATAGCCATTCTTGGTGTCTCATCATCAACAGGAATAACCATGATGAGAACTGTTTTCTCTACTGCATGCTTTCCATCAGAAAGCTTGACCACAAAGCTGTCCTCTTTGGTCTCAGAGTCATCGTGTTCATAGACAATGTTGGCTGCTTCTTTGATCTGTTCTAAGCTGAACTTTTCTACAGGGACGGTGCCGGTGCTTAGCTGTTGGATTATTGCCCCCCGCTTGGGGTTTTTGATGATCTCAAAGAACAGCTCGTCCTCAGGGATGTCAGCATCTGCTGCGTTCAGGATCGGTGTGTCAATGACAATATTCATGCCTTCCATTACCACAAACTGCCGTGTGAAGATTTCTGGTTTCTCATCATTTGCCGGAATTATGACAATGTTAAGGAAGTGGCGTTCAGAGAAGTTGATACCATCAGAGCAGCGGAAAGTGAACTGATCCTCCACAGGTTCAACTCCTTTGTGGATGCTTTGGACATAGTAGATGTGACCAAGGAAAATATCTTTAACTGTAAAGGCAGTGATGGGAATACCTGTTCTTGATTTCTCAGATCCTGTGGCTGGAGAGATGTTTTCCACGTAACCAGATGTTGATTGGACAATAATGGTGCATAAGATGTCATCATTGTTGGTGTCAACATCATTAGCTTGAATGTGATTTATGGTAATGACATTCTTCTCCCCTTCCACCACAACAAATTGCCCCCCAACTCTGACGACAGGTGGAATGCTGTCAACAGGAAGGATGGTCACATGAACAGTCACACCCTGGACTTTGTTGCCCCCTACAACCCATTGATCAGACATATCAGACAGAGTTAGGTTGAAGGAGTCGTGTACTTTTACTGGACCGATTTCACCAGAAGTATGAGCATACACCACCACTCCGTTGATGATGTCCTCCTGGGTAAATCTCTCACCTGGCGCACCATTAACCAGGATTTCCCCCAGCCTTGGAGGTTCCTCGACAATGAAAGCAAGCATGAGGTCATCCGTGTCTTTATCACGTCCTTGAATTACGTTACTGGTTATTTCTGTTGCTCCATTCTCCAGCACATCGATGGTGGCTCCCAACACGCCGGCTGGGAGCATGATAGTTGGGGTCTCATCATCAACTGGCTCTATAGTGACCCTAATTGTAATGGGAACCTCATGGAAGCCATCACTCACAGCAAGTTTGATCACATCACTCAGAGATTCCTCTCCACCATGGATGTAAGTCAAGCGACCATTTGCAATATCTTCGAGAATGAACGTTTCACCGTTTGACATAAAAATACCCAGATATTGCAGCTGTCCATATTTAGGAGCCTGGGTCAAAGTGAAGATGATGTTTTCATCATCTGTATCTGTGTCAGTGGCGTACAATTCCTTACTGGTAATTATAAAAGTACTTGTTTCCTTGACAGTAAATCCCCTGTTAATAATTTCGGGGGGTTTGTTGTCAACTGGCTGGAGAGTAATTGTGAATATTCCATCTGCTGAGTTACCAGCTGTGTCCTCCACAGTGAATGTGAACTGAGCTACTTTTGGAGTGATGCCCAGTTCCTGGTCTGGAGGCTTGTAAGCTACTTTGTGGTGATTAACCTGGGCTTGTGTAAACTCTGTAATTACAGTGTCAGGGCTGTCAGTGAGAAGAATCTTACCTAAGGGGGCTGGATTGTTCTCATCCGTATCGGTTGGCACTTTAGTGATTGTGTATTTCAGGTCTCTGTCGTCTGAATCTAGATCTGTATAACACAAGAATTTCTTCCTGAAGAATGTGAGCTCATATTCCTGGACAGTCATATGAAGTGTGGTGCCTGGGAACAGCTCTGGGGGGAGGTCATCAATGGGAAAAATTTTAATGGTGAACGTTTGCTCGCCTGTCTGATTAGGAGGGTCGTTGTCATCCTGGACACGAAACACAAACAGATCTGTCACTGTGGTGGTGCTGTGGGGTCCGACATGACGATAGAACAGCTTTCCATCGAGAATGTCCTTCTGAGACCACTCAGTTACCACCTGCTCAAACATCTCATCCGTCTCACTAAACTTCCACTGAGAGGGGTCAGCGGGTGGCTCGACTTGTCTGAGCAGGAGCTCCCCCACTGTGGAATACGGGGCTTCAACAAGGAACCTTATAAGCGAGTCTTCTGAGTCAATATCTGTGGCACTCAGGATGAAGGGAGAGATCTGCATCATTTCATTCTTAAACAGCACCAGACCAGTGTTGGCATTGATTATTGGGGGCTCGTCATCAGTGGGAACAATAGTGATGGGAAACAAAAATTCCACTTCACTGCTTCCATCTGTCATTCTTAAAATAATGTTGTCACTGTAGGTGTCGCTGCCGTCATGCTGGTACACAACAATGCCAGCATCTAGATCGGACGGCGTAAAGAATTTCCTGCTAACCCCAAGCACAGTCAGGTCTCCGTGTTTCAGACCATTGACAACAGTGATCCTCACATCTTCTAGGTTATCCTCGTCACTGATTTCCAAATTCTGGGAGCTGGAAAGAGCTCGTGATTGCCCTTCAAACAATAGTTGACCCGTATTTTTGGTTGCAACCGGAGCTAAGGTGTTCATAGGTTTTACTACTATCATAAAAGCAAATGGGTCAGACACAGCACCATCAGTATCAACGATTTCAAACTCTAACTGAAAAATCCTCTCTTGATCTGAGTCCTCCGAGGGTGGCTTGTATGCTATTTTCAGATCTTGGATGTCCCTCTGATTGAAGGAAGTTATCGGCAGGTTCTGATCATCTGTGCTGATAATATAACCCTGTTGAGGGTTCAGAGGTGAAGTAATGTTGAAAATCAAATTTTCTGGGTCAGATTCTACATCTTCAGCTGCCAGCATGTCACTTGTAATAGCGGTCATCACAAACTGATCAACCTCCATCATCATCATGGCTATAAAGCTGGGTTTTGGAGCAGTGTTTTCTGCACCTTCTCTGATTCTGACCATTGTTTGGAAGTGCTCCTGCATTATTGCATTGCCTTCGTTATCCTGCACCTCTACCATCATTGGAATATAGTCTCTGTTTGGTGACTTAGTTTTAGCGGTGTGTTTGTAGCGAATACCCAGATTTACAAACTCATCACAATCAACCAGTTGGCCATTGGGGGGACTATTTAAAAGTGTGCCATACCTGGGGAGGCCTCCAGCACCAACCAGCGTGGTAATCTTACACTGCGTGACCCCATCCTCAAACGAAAACTCCAGAGCCTTTTTGTCTATCGGGCTGCTATCCCCATTGAGTTTTTCCACATTAAGGGGCATATTCCGGATGAGGATCTCAAGCTGCTGGAACACCACCTCCACTTCCAACATGAATGGGACAATAATTGTGTTTGTGTGAGAATCGTAGCGAAGCTGCATCTTTACGCGATCCCTGCTGGGGCTCCGAGATCCAAAGTGAGTGTATTTCACTTCGTTTGCTCCAAATGAACAGGGAAACTTTTTCGGGGTCAACATCCCAGGTTTCTGGGTCAGTGGGTCATTGTCCAAAACTGTTATGTGGCAGCGGTCACCGAGCTGCACTTCTGTAATCAGGTCATTCACAGGGTCCAAAAACACTGACCTCCCGAAAGGCACCCTGATCCCATTATTAGCAATGATGATGTCGTCTTCATTAGGTCCAGACTTGTGGTAATAGAGGTGACTGGGATCAAACGGCTCTGAAAATACTGAAACAAGACATGAGCTGAGACACAGAGTCAAGACCAGCCGTCTAAGAAATGCCCACTTTTTGCAAAGTTGGGAACTTTGCATACAACCAGCCATGTCCACTGCTAGTTGTCCTGCGGTTTATTTATATCACAGATTCCTCCTCTGGATGAAATGTAAAAAAAAACATGAAAAAAGGAGACTTCTTTCTGATGGTTTATGCCTTTGAATCAGTCTCTGTGTGTCTGTGTGGCCACACAGAGACACAAGTGTGGTGAAGGCTGCAGGGCTGTGCAGGTAAGAATGAAACAGCAGACCGTGACAGGCAACTGACTCCTCCTTCTGTCAGCACAGGGAGGGAGCCTCCGGCCCCCATGGCTAATTTAAGAAAGACCATTGGACAAGTCTGGAAAAAAGCTGCTCCAACTAACACTTACCCCCTTTCTCTTAATTTCACTACAAGGGTAGTGCAGGAGAGTAAAATAAATAAATAAACCAACATTGTTGGAAGCTGTACAGTAGGACTGGGTCATTTGTGTAAATCAACAATCAAAATTGAATTTAAAATTTAGAAAATATTTATACTTGATAACCCAAAATCTAATATAATCTAATCTAAATATTCCCTAAATACAATGAAAATGATTCATTTTTGGTTTTCTTTAGGTTTTATTTTGCACTTAATGTGCATTGTTGAAGTGCAATGCACCAGTGCCCTCTAATGGGTTAATACATCTGAACAGGAAGAATGAAGCAGGAAAACACAAAAAACAATTTAATTGATTAACACTTTTACAGTAAGGTAACGATCATTAGCAAGTCATTTCAGTTGTTTTAAAAAAAACGCTTTTTCATGCATTCAAACAACGATAAACGCAAACGGTTCCTGATCTGAGCTTCATTGTCTTCATCATCTGTGTTATAAGGTAGTTGTTCACAGAGGCACTGCCACTGAATAAGATAGTAGTAGTTTTGGTTTGTTATTAAAACTTTGGCAAAACAACTCAAGATTTTACTTACCTAAATAAAACACTGAATATTCCTTCCAGTGATATCCAGAAAACAGCTGGTTAGTGCAAAGCCTGTATAGCTCAAATGTTTAGCAACACTTTAAATTAAAATGTATGTTGTTTCCTTCTGCTGGTACACAACAAATATGTAAAAATGTTGTCATATTTACCACTATTCTCTCAAGTTTTACGTTGATAATAATACCACGTTATCACTTCTTTTTTTATTTTTTATTTTTTTTATTTTTTTTAAACGTGTCCTGTTTGGCAGTGTGGAGCTCAGAATTGGTGTCTGAGTACCAAGTAGAAGCCCAACAGATTTACTTTCACAAGCGGAGCAGTACAGCTTTTGCTATAGTACTCCACTTGATTTATGTGTGAAAAATCTTTATTATGAATTGTTGGGGTTTTTATTTCCTGATGTTATGTACACGGAGACGGAAAATTAAGGAGAAGAAAGAAGGAAGATGAAGAAGAGAGGTAGGAAACAAAATGTCATGAGAGAGGGTGAGTTGAAAATACAAGAGAGAAAGGGGAACAAAGAAAACACAGGAAAACATTGAAGTCTGCCTCCATACCCACAGGACGGCAGAGAGAGGGGGAAAAACAAAACACGAAAAAGGAACATCGACAAAACCAACCAAACATTGTGAACTAAGAATTACACAACCACATCACACAAAAATAGATATAAAAATACAACAACAATGTCACAGAGAAACTCATGGTACCGATTAATCAAGCTCTAGTAATGATAACCTCAGCCCAAGAATATATCCTTAAACACCAGAGACCCCACATCAATGTGTGTGTGTTAGCATGCTGGTGCATATAAGGTTTCTCCATAAGAGTGTTCGATAGTTTGTGTGAGCAGGCATCAATCCGTCTCCCAGGAATCGATGCAGACATGAAGGAGATCGGAGCAAAGACGTCCAAAGGACCGCCAGAGCCCCAGGCGGACCGGGCGGGGCCGACCGCATCCCCCAAGAGAGGAGAAAAGGAGAACCCCCGGGGAACATCCAGCGGCCACTATGCAGGGGTCCGGGGGGCAGCAGTGACGAGCCCACGGGCTCCGCCGGCAACCGGCCGCGCCGGGGCGGGCCGGTCGACGGACCGGTCGACGGACCGGGGGAGCCGGGGCCCAGGGGCACCCCACCGCCCAGCAGGGACCAGACAAAGGGACCGGCCGACGAGGGGCCCCCGGCACTGCAGGGGCCGCCGCCGGCCGCCACGCGACGCCTCCACCCTAGGCCAATCCCCACCGCCAACATCCCAGCGCCCCACCAATAGCCGCAGGGGACGGACAGCATCCCCAGGCCGGGCTCAGTCAGCATTTGGACGCCAAGTTGTACCAGCTCCCGGGTCCTGATCCCGCGCCACGCAGGGCGCCGAGACCAGGCATCCAACGAGGGCCAGGGCCGGTCCAACCCGCCAATGAACCGGCCACGCACGGTGCGCACAGAACAGGTGATCAAACGAGCAGAGACGCCGGATCCGCATCCAGCCGAGCCACCGAGCAGGCACCACCCAACAATCCCAAACCCGGCACCTCTAAAAGAGGTGCCCCAACCAACCAAAGGAAGATATCGGCCCAGCACATCGGCCGACCGACACACCGGCCCCCCCAGGCCCGGCCAGGCACGCACCAGGTCCGAACCGGATTGACCACCGGCGCACCGGCAGGCAGGGGCCCCCGTCACCGGCGGGGAGTGACGGAGGGGAAATAGGCCCCCCATTAAGTGTAAGGCCTGAGGTGCGCCAGGCGAGGGGGCAGACCAAGATCCAACCTGACAGGTAGACAAAGACATACTGACACAGTCATACGTTCCCTCCCTCTTAAACACATACATTCTCACTGACTCACCAAGACACCCAATAAAATGACACTGTACCCTCACTCACACACCCCATGCACACTTTATGCTCCCAGGTTCAGGTACTGATGCCCCAGTAGAGCCACCAGCCCCCGGACCCGGGAGGTGGACCCCCTACCTTCTAGGATGGAGACAAGCAGACCGCCAAGGGCCCCACGGTGGCAAAGCAGCCCGACAGCCCAGGACCCCGACCAGACCGCCTGTCCTCCTCCGGACCCCAACCCCTGATGGCCCGTAGCGAACAGGGGTGGGAAAAGACCCCTAGCCTCCATCCTCCCGCTCGAGTATGGTGTTGATGCGTGTTGTTATAATGTGCATTTAAAACAGAGGGGTGGGATGTGGGGGAGGCAGCCACACATCCCCCAACCCCCACCCCGAGCCCTCAGTGTCTATATGTGCTTTAACAGTGGGCACCGGCACCAGAGGTGAAGCTGATTGTACCGCTCCCCCTCTGGATGCCGAAAAGTGTGCCCACCCCAAAGTCCCTACATATGTGTCGCGTGAAAATGTTATAAGTGGGAGTGTCTAAGTTGTATATTAAAATTGGGACCCAGGACACCACGGGACAGCGAGGAGGGAAGCCCCTCCTCGCACCCCAGTGATGTGCCCATGCCCCAAGACCCTATATGAGTGGTACAGTGATGGAGCGGGTGGACAGAGGTGTCCAGGGATGGGGAGGGAAGGACTGGGAGACAAAATGTCTTCCCAGGGAGCCAGCTCCCCCACTGACCCCAATAGGCACCGCTGTTCACCGGAATCCACCAGGGGAGGGAGGCCATGGCACGTCCGACCCGGGGCCCACGGCCACAGCACCACAAAGCCCCATGGACCCCAAGGCAGTCCCCCCAGCCCCATCCCAGAAGGGGAACTAAACCCACCCTGACATTCGCTCTACTCTCAAAACAATTTCAAGTCTGGTTTTAGGGTGAACCACAGCACAGAGACGGCCCTTCTGAAGATTTTAAATGATTTTAGAATAAATTATGACGCTCAGAAGGTGACAGTGTTGGTTCTACTGGATCTAAGCGCTGCCTTCGATACAGTGGACCACACTATTCTTTTAACCCGTTTAAAACAGATCGGCCTCTCTGGTGCTGTTCACAAATGGTTCACATCCTATCTCACAGACAGGACTTTTATGGTAAGTTTAGATACCTGCTCTTCTAGGGTCCATAGGATTACATGTGGTGTGCCCCAGGGTTCAATTTTAGGCCCAGTGCTTTTTAACCTTTATATGCTCCCTCTTGGCAGCGTCATCAGGAGACATGGAGTTAACTTTCACAGTTATGCTGATGATACACAGTTATACATCTCCATGTCTCCCGATGACACACGGCCAATGGATGCACTTTTTAACTGCATTTTAGACATTAAATCCTGGACGGCAGAAAACTTTCTCCAGCTCAACCAGGACAAAACTGAAGTTTTAGTCATCGGTCCTGAGGCTCAGAGAGAGAAACTTTTACCAAAACTACAATCACTGTCTTTTAATCTCTCTTTACAAGTGAAGAACCTGGGCGTGATTTTTGACTCTGAGCTGACTTTTATTCCTCACATAAAAAACATCACTAAAATAGGTTTTTATCAACTAAAGAACATCGCCAGAGTCCGCCCCATTCTGTCTCGGGCCAATACGGAGACACTGATGCATGCTTTTATTTCCAGTAGAATTGATTACTGTAATGCCCTGCTTTCTGGTCTTCCCAAAAAGAGTATATCAGGTTTACAACTACTACAAAATTCAGCAGCACGTGTCCTGACGAAGACCAGGAGGCGGGAGCACATTACACCGGTCTTAAAATCATTGCATTGGCTCCCCGTACATTTCAGGATCGACTTTAAGGTTCTTTTAATGGTTTTTAAGTGTCTTAATGGTCTTGGGCCTTCTTATCTCTCTGAACTGCTTTTACCATATAAACCTTCGCGGTCTCTGCGCTCCTCTGGCAGCCGTCTCCTTGTCACCCCAAAAGTCAGGACACACAAGCATGGCGAGGCGTCTTTCCAGTTTTATGGCCCTCACCTCTGGAACAGGCTGCCAGAGAACCTCAGGGCTGCAGAGAATATTCATGTTTTTAAGAGCAGGCTCAAGACTCACCTTTTTAGCTTAGCTTTTAACTGATTATTATTTATCACTGTTTGTTTAATTGCTTTGGATGTTTTATATGATTATATTTTTATCAGTTTTACTTTTCAATCTTAGCACATTAATTTACCGTTTCTTTTTAAACTTTAATTTATCTTAATCCCCGTTCCAGTGTTTCCTCTGTGGGAGCCCTCTGCCCCGGGAGCGGTGGTCGGCTGTAGCTGCCTGGGTGCTCTCCAGGTGGAGCTTGGTTGGAGGTGGGGGTCTTGGCCTTGCCTCCACTGGGTGCCCTGTGTCAGTGCCTCGGCTGCTGCTGTTAATCTACTGCTGCCGGGGCATATGGCTCCTCTGATGGCGTTTCCTTGCATGGTTCATCTGCACTCGGCCCAATGTCCTTTTTTACCTTTTCTTTTAACTGTGTGTGTGCATGGGAGACGGGTTGGGGGGAGGGGGGTATAACTGTGACCATGCTTTTAAATCTGTGGGGGAGGGAAGGGAAGGTGGTTTTATGTGGGGTCATTTTAATCTGTAAAGCACTTTGTGATGCAACTTCTTGTATGAAAAGCGCTTCATAAATAAAGTTTGATTTGATTTGATTTGATTTTTGTAAGCTTCACCACTCTTTGAGGTTTATGCTTAATTATACTGTAAGTCTGAAGTTAGTCCACTTAAACCAAGGAGCTTTGTTTGATCTAAAACTAGAGAAAACATATAGTTCCATATCAGGACTCCACATAGCCTCAACACTGGCTCCTATCTAAATGACTTGTACCGTGTAGCCTTGACATTGAAATTAGGTGTATTGCTCATGGGACATTAAAAGTTCATTTTACAGTACAAGGCACCAGTGCCCTCTAATGAGTTAATGCATTTAAACTGGAATAAAGTGGGAACCTCAAAAAGATTTTCGTCTATCATGGTGGATGTCAGAGATCACATCTTCTTTGTGTGTAAAGATGCGTTTAAAGTGCTGATCTTTAATCAGAATCAGCATTTTTCTTTCTTTTTTTCACAAAGCCCCAGTGAAACCCATGGACATTCACATGTGAAGCCCATGGGATAACATTTATAGTAAACCGCATATGAACATGTTTTTTTCCATATAAAACCTACACGTGGAAAAAATTTGTGAAACTCATGTGGAATTACAGTTGGAGGCCTATATGATTACATGAAAAATATGTGAGACCCATGTAAAACCTATTATGACTAAAAATATAGCACTTCTCAAAACAAAGATGAAACTGAGTCCTTTAGGCGTTAAGTAGTTAGTAGTACATGTTTGGCCAAAGGGACAGAGTGTACTGACAACAGTGTTTCTCATATTCCCTTCCCAACCCTTCTACTTCAAAACCTTAAATAGCATTTAGCAATCACTGTTTATCTTCTAACAGCATGAGCTCAGCATCCGTGTCCAGAGTGTCTTCTCATTGCCAGCCTGGAGTCTGCCGCCTCCGGTAGCCCGATAACCAACCAGGCATCCGTCGGATAAGGTCCGAATGTACTGTTGATATCTGCTGCTTGCTGACGTCTGCCTGGCCGTCTGGTACATTACTTATCAAAACATTACACACAGAAGGCCTCTGTTTTCACTACATGACCTACTGTCCTATAGATGCAATCACTAAAACAGAGGATAAATAATCAAACCCTAATTATATAAGAAATATTCCCTAACAAACCATATAGTATGTGAACTCCATTTGTGCTACACATGTGGTTTACCAGGCAACCACACAGGATAACATGATCAAAAAACTAAACAAAAACTAAAATTACTGATATGTAGGCTATTCTATATTGAAAAGGCATGTTCCTCTGGTATTGATGTAGACTATAAATTCCACAATGAACAAATTTCTTGAATGGGCAGAGTGCACACTAAATCCTTTTGAACCTGTAATAGTTTTAGGATTTAGCTACCAGTGTCTGTTTGTCAATAGTTTATTATCGTATAAGTCAAGACAATCAAATTTTTCATTTTTTTTATTTCACTAGTTAATCTCGAGATTTCTTTATTTGTGAGTGATACCAACAATGCACAGTGTGCAGAAAATAAGCTTTCATTCCAGTGACAACATGAGGATCTGTTCTACTGCAAGATCAAAATACAGCTGAACCTTTTACGGATCGTCATACCAATTTATTCTAATTTTCATGGTCCAGTCTCCAACCTTGGCCATTTTTTTTATTACAGCGAACACCAATTGTTTGTTGTTAAAATAACTAAACAAACCAACGAATAAAAAGCTGTGGACTTATCAATCTCGGATATGTTTGCTGGCTGGAAATTCTGTGCATGGGCAATTTTAATGTAAAACATTTTATCAGAATCTCTGAATAATTCAAATTGTAAATTTGTAAAAACATGGATGAATCTAAACTTTTTGCTTTTAAATTCTGACAAGACAGAAGTTGCTGTCTTTGGACCGGAAGTTCTTAAACAGAAACTGATTAGTCAATCACTTCATCTGGATGGCATTAAATTGCCCTCCAGTAATAACGTAAAGAATCTCGGCGTTATTTTTGACTGAGACTTGACATTTAAATCCCATATTAAACAGGTTTCTAGGATTTCTTTCTTTCACCTCCGGAATATTGCTAAAATTAGAAACATCCTGTCCAGGAGTGATGCTAAGAAACTAGTCCGTGCATTTGTTACCTCAAGGCTGGACTACTGTAATTCTTTACTATCAGGAAGTCCACAAAATGTAATTAAAAGCCTTCAGTTGATCCAAAATGCTGCAGCAAGAGTTCTGATGAATATTAAAAAGAGAGATCACATTTATCCTGTTTTAGCTTTCCTTCATTGGCTCCCTGTTAAATCCAGAATAGAATTTAAGATCCTTCTTCTTACATACAAAGCCCTTAATAATCAAGCTCCATCATACATCAGATGTCTAATTGTTCCTTATGTTCCTAACAGAGCCCTTCGCTCTCAGACTGCAGGTTTACTTGTAGTTCCTAGGATTCTAAAAGTAGAATGGGAGGCAGATCTTTTAGTTATCAGGCTCCTCTCCTATGGAACCAGCTCCCAGCTTTAGTCCGTGAGGCAGACACTCTGTGTACTTTTAAGGCCAGGCTTAAAACTTTCCTTTTTGATAAAGCTTATAGTTAGAGTGGCTTAGGTCATCCTGAGCTATCTCTGTAGTTATGCTGCTATAGGCTTAGACTGCTGGAGGACAGACTTACCAATTTTCTTCACTCTGCTACTTCCTTTTCTCCTACTACTCTCCAGTTGTATTACAGTACATTCTGTTATTTCGACTGTTAACCTTGTTTTCTCTCAGTGTTTTTCTCTCCATAGAAGATATACCTGGTCTGGTATCCTGCTTGGCTGCAATGCCCTGTTGGACGGGGGGCATCGACTGGGATGATCCTCCCAGTAACTGAACATCCACTGTGTCCTGTTATCAACTTTTTACTTTCTGTAACATAGGAAGTTCTCTTATATCAGATCTTCAGTTCCTTCTGTGTCTCTGCTCTGTCTTCTCAAACCCCCAGACGGTCGTGGCAGATGGCCGCTCCTACTGAGCCTGGTTCTGTTGGAGATTTCTTCCTGTTAAAGGGGAGTTTTTCCTCTCCACCGTCGCTACATGCTTGCTCAGTATGATGGATTGCTGAAGGATTGCTGTGGTTGGAAAGTCTGCATCAACGGGGCCCAACCTCACGCCAATGACTGACGCAATCTGCTGGGATTCCTTAAACAGGAATTTTTTTTAACTGATTGGAATGTTTGTATAAATGTATTGAAATTACTTCTTGTTAAGTGCCTTGAGATGACATCTGTTGTGAATTGGTGCTGTATAAATAAACTGAATTGAATTAAATGATGAACAAACTCATAATTGATTGAGGATAGAGATGTTTTTAGGGCAACCTTTCTTGATGTGTGCGCCAGATAGCAGAGATGCCGTTTACATTCAGGCATTCTGGATCACACTTTTCATTGCATCCTTTAAATATATCCTGGCCTCCTCACTTGTCCGTCCAAAAATAAATGTGGGACACATACCAAATGGTGTAACTACAGAAACAAACCAATACTCTCCAGAGTTTCCCTTACATTCCTGCCTTTAACAAGACGGAGCAGATAACGACGACCTGTGGCAACTTATCTGAAATTGAGAGATAAATTAAACAAAGCATGATCGTTTATGTAGGCTAGCTGCAATATGCGCCTGTTGTTGGGCTAAAGTGTAACTTTAATGCAGCCATTAGGTTTCCTTTTAATTCAGACATGAAAGACATGATATGCCTCTAATGAAAGTCCAAGGTAAACAGACAGAGATGCTGATTGGAAGCCAGGCTCAGACGCCCAGGATCAACTCCTCATCCAGGGGAAAGCTCATGATGACAGCAGCCACTAATGATCTTGTGATGGATGGAACACAAAGCCTGAGTAGATCCTTTCCATTCATCCTGAGCAGCCCCACAGACAGGAGACACAATCTGCTCTCCTTTCTCTTCGTGTTTTAGTTTTGCCTGCCATCTTGAGCTTGTGGTCAGCTGTTAATTTATAAATAAACTACACTTGTATACGTTGGACCCCCGGTAAACGCGGGGGTTAGGGACCACAGCCGCCTGCGAATATCTAAAATCTGCAAATACTTGAGACCCTGGATCTGGGTAATGACTCATTCGTTGTGATGGTATTTGTTGAGTTAGTTTTGGCTTGGTACAAGTCCATTTACACTTTGTAACCGTAACTCTTAACTCTTTACTTTGACAATGTGAACATACATTTTATTTATATAGCATAATAGCATTACGGATAGTAAATACTTCATGTCTTTCTTTATTGATAATTATGTCTTCCAGCCTTCACCTTGCTTCACTCTGAAAATAAAAATAAATAAGATAAAAAGAGGACACTTGGCACTTGAAACTTGAAACACTTTCAGGACTGTGCCAAGACTTTAACATATTTAAAGCATGCATTCTCTGTGTGGTTAGAATAAACAGTTAAATAACAAACATCAGATAGGCTTTCACAAGTACAACAGTGACTTTTCTGGAAATTAATCAATAATATAAATAATTACTCTTCCGAATTAGAAAATTTTCCAGTAACAATAATAGTTCACTTTTTAAGTCATACTGGACAAAAATTAAACTAAACTCTGAAATAATATTCTGTGAAAACAAATATTATTTATTTTGTTTTTAATGTAATAATAAAGGTAAAAAGCAGCAGTCTCAAAAGGACAATAAAAAGTGCCTACTCCAGTCTTCAGCTTTCTTCTTCATCCTCCTCAGTCAATTTATAGATGAACTCTCACTTTGCGCAGCATTATTATAATTTTGTATCCATGTGACCTCGATCTTTGCCACTTTTGTCACACATAGAAACACGTGTCAGCTATGCAAGTTCTGTTCGTCGGTAAAGCTACACTTGTGCTTTGATATCTTATAAACAGTTGCAACGTGCAGCACATCACAGCCCACAGTCTGTTCTGTCTATGAATGGATCAGAACCGTCCACTAGGCAGTTGCTCGGGGAGGACGTCAGATGAGAGAAAAGATGTTGTAATACGTGCATCACACCAGTCAATTTAAGCATGCATGTTGGTCTTTTTAAAAACGATGAAAACCCGGACATTTTCATCAATCTATGAAATCCCCTCATCCTGGACAGGTTGCTAGTCCATGACAAGGCATACAACCATGAACACAAACACTCATACCTAGGGAAAATTTAGAGTATTCGATTAACCTAACTGCCATGAAGCTGGAGTACCCGGAGAGAACCCACGCATGCACAAAGAGAACATGCAAGAAAGAGGCTAATTAGTAAACTGTTGAAACCAGTAGATTGCATAAATTTTTGGCTTCAATAAACTCTTTCGTCCATCAAGCACTTGGTGATGGTGTAGAGGAACAGCTTCATTTTAACAGGAGGACATCTTCAGCAGAACCCAACTTAGTGTGACCATCAGTCTGCCTCGACAATCTGTTGGTTGATGACAGAGAAACAGACAAAATCCAACACAAAGTCTCTGGGCTAGACAAACTGTCTATGTGAAAACATATCAGGATTGCTCATTGTTTTTTTGGGACTGAAAATCACTTATTCTGCTATAAAAACATAAGATCTAACCTACGGGATATTTGGGTGTCAAAGATATAAGATGTTAACAAGTGTGACCGCTGGTGTAAGTGAATAGATTTCATATACAATTTCAAATGAAATAGATAATTTCAGTGGCAACAATGATCCCTCTCTCTTAGTCTGTGCTAAAATGTCTGTCGTGTTTGCTGAGCTATCTGCTGTTTTCCTTTTTCTGTGTTCTCTCTTTCCCTCTCCTACCTTTGCAGCTCCCTCCTCTGTGGGCGTGGTCTCCCTGAAGCTCATCTGCTGTTCACCTGAAGGCTGCTTAGGATCCCGTTCTCTTAGACCCCAGCAGCTTTCTGTTTTAGTTGTGTCAATTAAGCCTCTTAGTTCTTCTCTGTGAGGGAAATTATTCTGTAGTAATTCCTGGCTGTTTTGGTTTTTTTGACTTACTGACAAGCACAAAACCCCACAACATGAAATATTTTAGTAACAAAAATGTATGAAAAATGTTGACATTTTCATATAGTTTTTATTCTACTTCTTTACCATCTTGAAGATTAGTAAATAGTGCACATATGACATCTTAATAGCTCAAAGGCACCCCCTATTGGGCATCCAGGAACCAATAAATCTGAAAAAAAAAAGATATCGGAATTCCAGCATGAATGATTTTTTGAAATAAGAGCTGAACTAGCCGAACCCTGGAATCCAGTACATAAAAACACAGGCAAATGAGAAAAATGCAGCATATGGCAGCAACTCTCTCTCTTTGCTTTGAAAACTTTCTGTTACTCCTATAAACTCTGGGCGTGATTTTACACCTGCTTAGGTAGAGCAAAACCAGTGGTTAACTCAAAATATCTTTGCTATTCACAGAGTCATCCATCCATTGTTTATACCTGCTTAACAGACGCTAACGTAATACACGCGTTTTCCGCACAAGCTCAGGAGCGCTTTCCTTTCCTACTGGGAGCATTTCAGACGTACATTACCTGTGAATGCGTTCCACGCAGCTTGTCCTGGGAGACCACAAAATCACAGGAGAATTGCAAATCCATAACTTCAAGGGTAGTAAGCAGGACAAAAATGTAATTTCATGTTAATAAGTATCTTAAACTCACCATCCACTCCCAAAACTCCATTTCATGTTGTCTTTATAAAAATGTTCACTGGTATCATATAAATGGATTCTCCACTTCAAGGATTAACATCGTCGTCAATGATAAAAACCAACAACTTGAACCCATAGACCGACTTCAAACCTGGTGTCACCGGCGATAACGTTTTGTTTCGTTTTTTTTCAGTTAAGCAATTGGAAATCTGCATGTCTTTTTTTTTAGCATAAAATAAAAGCTGGATGCTTTACATTGCTCCCGGGTCTGATTTCTGCCTGGTCCAATCTGAACTGATGATATTTACGTGTTCTGCAAGCATAGAACGTAAAAAAAATAGACCTGACGTGTAAATTTAGGAGAGGGCCATGACACAACACTTCTGGGACGCTTCTATTCGCGCTGCTTGTCGCCTGGTGGAAACAAACCTAACTATAATGGCGGCTATCAGCTGCTTTTTATGCTTTGCAGATGGTACGCACTGCTTACGTGTCCGGTGAAAAGGAAGCTTAACGGTCATGTGTTTGGGCTGTGGGAGGAAATCAGAGTCCTCAGAGAGAACTCACACATGCACATAGAGAGCATGCACACTTCATGCAGAAAGAGTCCGGGCAGGGATTTGAACCCAGGACCTTCTTATTGCAAGACAACATTGCTAACAATAGCACCACTGTGCACCGATAACAGTCGTGTTGAGTTGCTTACTTATCAAGAGCCAACCTTTTCTGACTAAAGGTTACAAAGCTGGATAAAGTAAGAAGCTCAAACAGATACTATAAAAAAATATTTTGACGTCAGAGCAGGAGACTTACCTATGATTAACTTTATGTCACCTTAGAATAGCTAAAAAAGATTCCCCCTGACATTCTCTTTGCACCACTTTCTAGCATTCAAATCATCCAGGCTGTTGTAAATATACTCTGCATAAATATAGAGGATACTGAGACCTCTGGATCCAGTTTCGAGGAAGACGTAGTTTGTGTTCTGCTGCATGCAGGGGTTTGTTGCAGCACATTCATAACTGCGGTCAGGTCTGAGAGCTCTTGCCGTCACTGCTGCACCGCAGGCTCAGTGCAACATTTCATCTGCTTAATGGTGGATTAAAGCCTTCTGTGGACACACTGATGTTGTCGCTTGTCTTCAAACTGGAGCACAAGTCCGTGGAAACAGGCTCTATATAGCAGCTGGATCGGTCCCAAAAACTGGGGAAGTCATCACTGTTTATATGGCTCATGAAATTAAACAGCAAATGTATGTTAACAGACATTTATAGTGTGATAAATTGTGAACTAGTGTCCATGACTACAGACACCAATAGCACAAATAAAACTTTGGCTTCTACATGACCAAGCTACTTAGTTGTGCTCACATACAATGCGTTGCCAAGGTGTTGATGTTGTTTGAAATATTTCTTATTTTGTAACGTTACAACCGCAAATCTAAAGATATTTTATTGAGATTTTATGTAATAGACCAACACAAAGTAGTGCTGCATATTTGTAAAATGAAAAGAAAGGGATGTATGGCAGAGGTCTGCAACTCCAGTCCTTCAGGTCCGGGTGTCCTGCAACTTTTAGATTTGTCTCTGCTTCAACACTCCTGAGTCAAATAATCAGGCCATTTGCAGGAGTCTGGAGAACTTGAGCACATACTGAGGAGGTCATTCAGGTATTTGAAAGACACCTCGCCATGAATGACAACTTATGTGAATAACATTTAAAACTGAGAATAATAACTGAAAAGATATACAGTGGTGGAGGTATACTAACATACTTGTGAGGGCTAACATGTAGCATGGATAACATTGAAATAAACAAAGTCAATCTTATACCAGTGTGGATTCCTTGTGTAGAGTCGAAACCTAATCTAAATTAATAAATTAATGCGGTTAAATGCAAACATCAATATTCAACTTAACTTTAAATTCAAAATACTTATAGACTTATCCCTTAAAAATATACTGAGTGTGATTTTATAAGGATGTTAAAATGTAACAATTGTCCATACTGGATGTGATTATAAAAGTGTTAAAATGTCTCGATTAAAAACAAAAAGGAAAAACAAAAACTAAGAAGGTTCTTCATGTGGGTCTCGTGGGGGGCTGATGGGGTCCTGGAGGTGGACACATTATTTCAGAAAGGCCCTTTATTACTTGAAGCGCCTTTTAGAAGTCCTTGACCTGGATGCTTAGATGTGTAGGAGGTGGGGAGGACTTCTCAAAGTCAGTCGTCGTAGCAGATGGTCAACAACACAATGTGAGCAAGTGTCCACTGTCACAACATGCTCATCTAAGAGGAGGGAAGACTGCAACTCTATAGCTTAATGCAATCTGTTGGGTTTTACCCAATTTGAATAATAAAGTGAACTTGACAGCTGCAAGTCTTTCCATGTGCATCTCTACCAGCTTTGCACATCTAGAAGCAAAATATTTAGTCCATTGTATTGGATGGACAGCATTTTTGAACAGGCAAGTTTTGACCCGGCCATTTTAATGCCACATTATGCTCTGATCTAAATTATTGCAGCTCTGGCTGTATGTTGAGGGTTATTTTCCTGCTGTAAGATGCACATCTGACCCAGTTTATGTTTTTTTGCAGCTTTTAATTTTGTTTTTAAAGAAATCTATACATCTTTCCATAATATCAGACCAGCCTCCCTGTCACTGCTGAACAGACATGATCGGAGGTGCGAGAGAGCTTGATAGTTGGCCCAGACAGCCTCATGTAAAAGACTGGCCGTAATAAAATATGAGAAATGCCAATCCAGACTCCAGCCTCATCCATATGGAAGGAAGAATATATTTTCTCCCACAACAACATTGACGCTGTGTGTTCAAGGTGATGTCAAATGTTAGTTTTTATATAGAGTTTGTCTTGTGTAGAGTTTAAATGTTGGCTGACACTTTCTCCTGTATATTTAGTGTGTCTCCTGCATGTTCTGTAGCAAATTGCAAGCGGAACATCTTATGGATTCATTTCAGCAACGATGTTCTTCTTTGTCTGATTTGTGGACAGAAGGACTAACAACTGTTCTGCTACCACAACCTGAGCTGTTGATATCTGCTGCTCCTCCAGAGTCACCATGACTTTTCCACTTCATAATGTAGCATTTTTTTCAAAGAAAAAAATAATAACATGAGCAAATTTTAACAAACCTTTATTAGTTAAATTAAACTTAAATCACAATATGTAAAAATGAATCCAAAGAAAAACTTTTTAAACCTCCGTCCCGACTTTTCCATAACTTTTAAAAATGGACACTAAAGGGCTTTTGCACAAGCACGACACACATCTGTAAAATCTATTAATGCAGTTCATAAACACAATTAAATAAACTTTTGCAGGATTCCAGAAAACATAACTGCTTATGAAAAAGAACGACTTAGAGATGTAAATCATATGGAACCACTATTGAGAGCAGAATATGCATCTGATTTTAAAGTAAAACCAAGTAAATCATGAGATAATTGGCTTCAGAAAGAACTGTACAGCTTTAACAACTTCAAATGGAAGTAGATACTTTGGATCTGTCCCTGCTGCAGAATAACTGTTCAGTTACCTTCTCAACACGTCATTAAGTTCTGCAGAGAACCGTTCGAAAAAAGTATTCTGATTCCAGAGACATATCAGAAGTTTTAGGACCAAATACTGGGAAAATCGGAAAGGTTTGAGTTATGCCTCAGACTGAGCTATCGATCAAACATCTTATTTATGTGTTGATCCAATTCTTCAACATTTACATGACCATGCTTTGTTCTTGCTTTTTGAGGAAAAAATATAATTGATTTAGAAGCCATCACATACACAAGTTTGCTTTTTAAATCAGACACAGAATTTGAGCCAAAACCAGGAAAAAAATATGTTATTTTTTACACTTTTACGCAAAAATACACTTTGCAACAAGAAATCAAGCTTCTAACCCAGAGTTATCAATGGTTTGGATTTTCTACAGAGTTTGAACTGAATTGTCTTAATCCTCTGCAGTCGATTTGGTTTCTTCTGCATTCTGAAAGAAGAGCAAAAGGACAGAGCAATGAAAACAAAGCATCATCATGCACAGCCACACACACGTCCTGCAGTCAATTGCTTTTGACTCTTTTAACTTCTGCTTTGACTAAGTGTATGAAAGCCTCAGGCATGACCTTTAACCTCAAAGGTGAAACATCTGTTTGAGGAAGAGGATAACTAGCTTAATACCAGCTGTAAACTGGTCTAGTTCCTGAAGTTTAGGTTACAGTAATATGAATTATTTGTCTAAATCTGTCCAAATTTCTGTGTGGTCTTTGCACAGTCAAGACTTTAGGACGATTATCTCCAACAACTTTTACTATGTCCTAAACATTCACGATTATTGGGGACCAGTCGTAGGGTTTAAGAAGCATTTTGTTCACCCAGGTTATTCACTGGAGATTAGTTTGGATATTGCCTGGTATTTGTGGGTCATTTAATCACCAATTTAAAGAAATAAAGCTTCCCAACATACTGTAAACTCTCGAGAGCTGTTTTACTTTACAGCTCATTCTATAAGCATCATGCTCATAGATCTCCAATCGTCTTTTTTTCTTTAAGAGGATGAGTGTAGAGTAGATTACACTCTCTGCATAAAGAGTCAAATGCCAGTGTGTTTTTACTGACTGCTTTTATCACTTTGTATATGTAGATGAAGTGTTTTCACCATGTTTTTAAAGCTGTGGATATGGAGAAAGATATGCACTCCATCCCTAAAAAAATTTCCTTGTGGCAACAATAAAACATTTTTTTTGTAATTGGCACATATATAGTTAGTCTACCTTAAAGAGAAACTATAGGAACCAGTTGTACTATTTAGAAGTGTACATATAGCAATGTAACCTCAAACAAACACAGTTTTCCTCTAAGATACTTACAAGATAGATTCTGTGTCTGCTGTTTTTCATTAATATTTATGATCTAAATCTGGGCAGATATTGTTCAACAATAATGAAACGATTGAGACTTTTGCACAGTTCGGTGTCAACCTTAACCAGTGGTGTTGGTACAGATTGTATTTCCCCCCCAAACCTTTACCAACTAAAATGATAAGTAAACAGTGTGCAAAGATTAAATATAACTTTAAATAAATTTTGTAAATAAATTGTCTTTCTTCTTGTTACATATTGAGTGGAGAACGAGCTTATTGCACTATTACAAGTCTAATCAATGTCTTCATGATTTTGCAATTGCAATTTGCTTTCCACTTTAAATGAAAGGCTCCAACGTGACGTTCTGAGGTACAAATATGGGGAAAGAAGGGGAGGAGACAGTACTACCAGCTGTTTTCCCCTTGCTGCGGAGAGGGAGATTCAGTCTGTGATTCCCGACAGTCCCTCCCTTCTGTGAAGCTGCCCAGGTGTAATCCTGACTCATCGGTTTAAACCACATCAAACCCCATGAGCAGGAAGTTTCTCCTCTGTCATTAGCAATATAAAGATCATGTTCTTAACCCTACCCATGAACTGTTGTCCTTATGCTTTCCTTAAGTCAATAGTTTCTAATTTTAATGTTTCCTCCATCAAGTTTGTGAAATTTCCTACAAATGCCCCAACATTATTTTTTTCTTCTTACAACCATGATCACCAGCAACTCATCCCTTCCAGTAATGACCTCCACAAATAAAACCAATGGCTCCTACCAAAGTGCCAGTGTTGCCAAACCTAAGTCCAACTTTGTCTGTTTCTCACCTCCAGATTCTGTTTGCTGTGAAATACTCTACCCAGACCACAAAGGCTGTTTCCTCCAACATAAACCATCAAACATGAAAGCTGTGCTCTGACTGGAAAATAGCAGAGTAAAGATCAGGTCTAATAAGACTGCTTGTGTTTAAGACCTGTCCGCTCACATCCATTATCTCCTGCTGCAGCCTTTTAACTCAGATTTACTCATCTCATCGCAAACCAGGTGGGATTAGGGGAATAGTTCACGTTTTCATTTCTTCTGCACTTTTCAGATTGTGTGATTCAATCTTTTGTGTATATGGAGCTGTGTTAAAATAACTTAATTATGTGCTTAGCAAGCAGGTTAATTGCTAATGCCATGATAACGATGTGTTGTGTTTGCTTTTCACAAGTTGATGCTCAAAAGGAATTAGGAAACGGTACAACATTGTATCACTTTTCAAATTTGGGGTTAGAGAGAAATCTCAGAGTTTCCATTTAAGTTGACGTCCCAGTCAAGTTTTTTCTTTTTACTTGGCACTCAGAAGTTTACAATCATACTACAAAATAACAATGCATATAATTGTTTCTCAGATTAAAAGTATCCTTTGAAAATAACCTTTAAGCAGGTATTAAACATCCTTGTTATGCATGCTCACATTTCTGTACTAGCATTTTTATTTTCATTAGTCTAATGTTACCTATATCAGAGATATTCAAATCTGAAATGTGTTTATTAAAGAATCACAAATTAATCCCCTTATTATTTTAACTATTTTGTTTCCAAGAAGCTGGATTTTCTTGTAATCTTTGTAAGTTTTTCTTCAGATTTTCTGATCATTTTTATTTCAATTAGGTGGCTATTTTACTCATTTCATTTCATTTGTTGGTTTATTTGAATAGGAACAAGTGTTTAAAACTAATGATGAACACTAACATAAAATAATTTTAATGCTTGTCTCTAGTTTGGCTTTTAGCGACAGAAAAGCAAATAATATTATACAATATTTAAAATGCAATAACAAAGCAGAGCAAAAACACAGGAATCATTAGTACCCAATATCACAAAAATAGAATAAACACAAAACACAGTACCCTGAAATTAAATAAAAAAGTATTTAGATTAATATTTGCTGAATTAAATGGTTGACAGTGACAAACATCTATTGCATATCAGATGAAAAGCATCTAAAATTATGTCTTAAAGAAACATGAAATAATCCAACATAGACAGTATCTGAAAGATGTATCATCCATTTTCTTTGTTACATATCGTGTTGTCTTTTGTCATTTTTTTTAAAGGATTAACATCTCTGAATCTTAACTATGCAATCACAGGGACTTTTAAACCCTTGAGATAGCAATCTGATGGGATGTGATAGTATCTGAGATTAGCAAGACCCATCCCAAAGAGGATCTAAGCAACCATTTTAGATACACCAGAAGTCTGGAAACTGCTTCAGAACACAGTTTGATTTTTTTTAAGTTGTCAACAGGTGTTGATGATAAAATGAATGACAGTAGGAATTACTTTCATTTTTCTAAATCTAAAGTCAATCAGGTTGTTTTTAGGTATCACAGGTCTGTGTGTCGAAGATCACAGAAATAACCAGAACAGGATAGCCCCAATATAAACAAAACAAAATTCCCTGCACTTTTGAAAAATTTAAAGAACCATTTACTGTTTTTAAACACTAGAACAGACTTGACTGTAATGGTGATACTGGGGTGAAGCTGGCGTTTCTTTGTGAGAAAAGAGCCCAACTAAGCACTCTCCTCTCAGGTGTGAGCTTATCATCAGCTGTTAGAACGGTGTAAATTCCTTCGCCCCGGGCTGCTGCAGCCTAAAGTGTTTATGAGCGAAGGGAGATGAAGCACAGGTGCAGGAGTGGACCTTACATCCTGCAGCAGTTGATGATTAGATTTAGAAGGACCAAGTTACGACTCGTGCTACAAGAATTTCATCCATCTGTGGCAGGCAGTTAGAGGAAGGAAAGATTAAAGTCAAACAGGGTTTAATATTTACAGAACAAGAGAAGTTTAGTTAAAATATATAGTTTTTTGTGCAGTTTTTATCATTCTGTTGTTTCAATAATTTCAACTACTAAATCTGATTAATCAAGATGTAGCAACTAAGTGAGGGAAACATCCTTTAAAAGTCAATCATCTTCCTCTTCGTTTTTCATTAAAACATGTTTATACCTCCTTGTTAAACTGTTTTATTTATAGACATTGCTTGAACTCTACTTTCAATTTACTCTGAATTAATACACACAGAGAAACAAAACAGCTATTTATAATGGTGTGTACATGACCAGCTGCACAGTTAAACTATAATTTATACTAACATCACACTAACTTACACTAACTTCAACATTTGAAGCTATAAAAGCAGTGCATTATTTTGGTCACAGCAACCAACACTGTAAAAGAACCTAATTGCAGTTAAGACGATTAAATTGTCCCAGACCTTTGCACCACAAGTGAAATAAGGGGGAACAAGTAGATGATGATGCAGAACCCAATACCTGCTGATTTAGAAATAAAAACTTTACAAATAAAAGCAAAAAATAAGAAGTTAACAGTTACATGTAGTTTTTATGCTGTTTAGATTTCATTTTGGTGTATTTTTAACCACTGGCTGACACGCTATCAATGTGATATACAATTTAGGGAAAAGCACAGGTTATAATTTTAGAGTTAATGGTTATGAGTTTTCTATTTATAACAGATTAATTCAGGACAGGAAGCTGTAACTCCAGCCTGTTGAATGCAGTGTGTTGACTTGTAGCTTATAATGTGGGAGACATTGGGGGGGGGAGTTTTTTTATGAGCACCTTAACTGGCTGAGCAGCTGAAGCTCAACATCCGTCAGCTGCTGTCTTACCTCGTCTCTGAGGGACAGCAGGAATACAAGGTGGACGCCATATCTCACACTGGATAGTCGACACAGACTTCCAAGAGTGTGTTGCTCCTCTGCTTGTCTGTAAGCAAATAGGATAAGTTTTTAAAGGGATTGTTGTGTCATTTGACAGTGGGAGACTGTACAGTTGCTCAGACTGACTAGGACACCTTTAGCATGGAGAAGGATTGACCAGTGCTGAAAGGTTTTGTGAAGGCTTCGTTGTGATCTCCAAGAGCAGCGATAAGGAAGACCATCAATTTTAGCTTCTGTTGTTGAGCCAAGACGGTTTCCACTGCAGATTTTAGACGCATTTCCACTATCAGAACTTTAGGGTAATTCAAGGATATTTCTCCTCCATTTCACCGGGCCGGACCAACTGGGCCATTTTTGGGGTCCATTTCAGGAAAAAAACAAATACCTACCTTGGAGTATGTATTCGACAATGGCCCGGTACAGTCACTGGGTGGGAGCTGTGGTTAAGTCATGCTGATTGGTTGTAACTCAGTGGGAAAATATATTCACAGACATAGCCAAACCACTGGCTTTGCAAAATTGGAAGAGTTGCTGCGCAGCAGTTTATAACAAAATAGCAGATTGAAACATGGCAACAATCCCTGCTTCTTCCATTGTCGATCTCTTGTTATTCTCTGTCACTGTAGGCGCTTTTGGCGATGATCAGTGACCCACTCACTACTGAAATGGTTGTGATATGCTGACGTCTTAGCAAATTCCTTAAAGGGTCAATTTTGTATGGAGACACAACAGCTGAGAGGACCGGGCCAACTGATTTAACCCATCAGATTTTCCCTCACATAAATGTCCTAGAACTCATCTAATGGAAGCCTGCATAATAAGATATATTTAGTATTTGAACAATTAAATTAGGCAGTCATAAATGTTTTTAGAAAGGGTCTCATGTATTCGCGGGCTGTTGTTGTCCATAACTCCAGCGAATACCAGGAGTCCACTGTAAAAGTACATATCTACTCCAGCTGGCATTTGGCCCTAACTGGCCCTGAAGACTCAGCACAGCACTGGAGTTACCGTTCAAGCTAATCCCACATGTATGATTGAGAAACAATGTGGGATCCTGGCTGGTGACGAAGGGACCTCAACATGATGCAGGCAGACCAGGCAGCAGTCTTCAGACAGGGCCTTATGTTGATGAAAGATCACAACAGGGGTCTCTCGCAGGATGGGTAAGACATATGGACCCTGGATGTTACCGATGTTGCGGTGTTCCCATCAAAGGTGCCCCGAGTCACTTGCCAGAAAGGACCTGAAGCTAAAACCTACAGCTCTCCACATGATAATTCCTATGTGGCCCATGAGGTCCTATTACCTCTTTGGAAACACCATGCAAAACCATACACACACACACACACACACCTAACCTTAACCTAAACCTAATTCACACCATA
Organism: Valencia hispanica; assembly: GCA_963556495.2. Taxonomy (NCBI): domain Eukaryota; kingdom Metazoa; phylum Chordata; class Actinopteri; order Cyprinodontiformes; family Valenciidae; genus Valencia; species Valencia hispanica. The sequence continues at coordinate 53,954,268 of OY747703.1, read as the reverse complement.
CCTCTAAACCTAACTAGTAAAGTTTAATAGCTAGTTAAACATTGTGGGGACCAGGCAAAATGTCCTCACAACTACAAATGTCCACACAAGGGTGGTGGGCTGTCAAAGGTTGGTCCTCACAAGTATACACTACCGTTCAAAAGTTTGGGGTCACATTGAAATGTCCTTATTTTTGAAGGAAAAGCACTGTACTTTTCAATGAAGATAACTTTAAACTAGTCTTAACTTTAAAGAAATACACTCTATACATTGCTAATGTGGTAAATGACTATTCTAGCTGCAAATGTCTGGTTTTTGGTGCAATATCTACATAGGTGTATAGAGGCCCATTTCCAGCAACTATCACTCCAGTGTTCTAATGGTACAATGTGTTTGCTCATTGGCTCAGAAGGCTAATTGATGATTAGAAAACCCTTGTGCAATCATGTTCACACATCTGAAAACAGTTTAGCTCGGTACAGAAGCTACAAAACTGACCTTCCTTTGAGCAGATTGAGTTTCTGGAGCATCACATTTGTGGGGTCAATTAAACGCTCAAAATGGCCAGAAAAAGAAAACTTTCATCTGAAACTCGACAGTCTATTCTTGTTCTTAGAAATGAAGGCTATTCCATGCCAGAAATTGCTAAGAAATTGAAGATTTCCTACAACGGTGTGTACTACTCCCTTCAGAGGACAGCACAAACAGGCTCTAACCAGAGTAGAAAAAGAAGTGGGAGGCCGCGTTGCACAACTGAGCAAGAAGATAAGTACATTAGAGTCTCTAGTTTGAGAAACAGACGCCTCACAGGTCCCCAACTGGCATCTTCATTAAATAGTACCCGCAAAACACCAGTGTCAACATCTACAGTGAAGCGGCGGCTGCGGGATTCTGGGCTTCAGGGCAGAGTGGCAAAGAAAAAGCCATATCTGAGACTGGCTAATAAAAGAAAAAGATTAAGATGGGCAAAAGAACACAGACATTGGACAGAGGAAGACTGGAAAAAAGTGTTGTGGACGGATGAATCCAAGTTTGAGGTGTTTGGATCACAAAGAAGAACGTTTGTGAGACGCAGAACAACTGAAAAGATGCTGGAAGAATGCCTGACGCCATCTGTTAAGCATGGTGGAGGTAATGTGATGGTCTGGGGTTGCTTTGGTGCTGGTAAGGTGGGAGATTTGTACAGGGTAAAAGGGATTCTGAATAAGGAAGGCTATCACTCCAATTTGCAACGCCATGCCATACCCAGTGGACAGCGCTTGATTGGAGCCAATTTCATCCTACAACAGGACAATGACCCAAAACACACCTCCAAATTGTGCAAGAACTATTTAGAGAAGAAGCAGGCAGCTGGTATTCTATTGGTAATGGAGTGGCCAGCGCAGTCACCAGATTTGAACCCCATTGAGCTGTTGTGGGAGCAGCTTTACCGTATGGTACGCAAGAAGTGCCCATCCAACCAATCCAAATTGTGGGAGCTGCTTCTAGAAGCGTGGGGTGCAATTTCTCCAGATTACCTCAACAAATTAACAGCTAGAATGCCAAAGGTCTGCAATGCTGTAATTGCTGCAAATGGAGGATTCTTTGACGAAAGCAAAGTTTGATGTAAAAAAATCTTATTTCAAATACAAATCATTATTTCTAACCTTGTCAATGTCTTGACTCTATTTTCTATTCATTTCACAACGTATGGTGGTGAATAAGTGTGACTTTTCATGGAAAACACAAAATTGTTTGGGTGACCCCAAACTTTTGAACGGTAGTGTAGCTATACATGTACACACACACACACACACACACACACACACACACACACACACACACACACACACACACACACACACACACACACACACACAGACACACACACACACACACACACACACACACACACACACACACACAGAGCTGATTTGTGTTATTTTGTTAGCCTTCACATGAGACAGTAAACCTGCAGTCTTATTGATGCCAGTGCTTAAGACATTGTTCAGGAAAATACTAGTATTGTTTGAGTGGATATGAAGTCCAGTATCTTTGGTAAGATGGTAGGCACAGATACTCTGGGGTTCTACAATGCTTTGCATGCACAATGGCAAGATGGTGTGGACCATCTTGGGCAGGTCAAGTGTGACCTAATGTACTCATGGGTTTCAATATTTGGCACAGTGTCAACTGTGACAATGCATCTCTATATCCCACATGCTTGGCATATGATTACTCAACCTCATAGGAACGCTTGATATAAACTGAATCAATCTCTTTTAAATGCTGTCTATTTCATCTTTGAGGCATCTACGTGTCTAATGACCTTCACTCACTGTTTTGACTGAACGTTGGATGACCATGGTTGATTTGGCCCTTTTGTCCTCTGGTCCCTGTTTTAAGACCTATGAAGTCCTTGTAAATCAAATACAAACACAGACTATGAGTATGAGTATTTAATGGAAACTATGACTTAAACACCAACCTTTCCTCTGAGTTAAGCCAGAGTTGTTGCTGTTGTTCTCGTTAGTCTCCTTTAACGACTCCACTGAAGTCTTGTTGGAGACTGCACCTTCATCATCATCATCTTCAGTTTTCTCTTCTGCAAGGGGCTCCACAGGTGCAGTGGAACTCTGCTTGACGTCATCCGCTTTCGGTTTCTTATCTGAGTCATCTGGAGGTGGAGCTGCAGCTGGAGCTTCGGGTGGAGCTGCAGCTGGAGCTTCAGGTGGAGCTTCTGGTGGAGCTGCAAGCGCAGCGCTGGTTGTAGCAGCAGTTATGGCAGCCTCTTCTGAACATAATCAAATGTTGATTTAGTCCATGAATTAACAGGCATTTTATTTTTATTTTAGTTACTGTAAGAAGTGCAAAAGAAAGAAATACTTGTACTAAGTCATCATGCAACATACTAGACCCAACTGTTGTTGCTCATTTGTTGCGTAATATTCTTAGTTAATTTCTTCATCATTCAAAACTTCAGCAATGTTGTTGGTTTAATGATGGGATTCACATGTTTAATGCATAGCTGGAAAATAATGGCAACTTTTTTACCCATACAGCCTGAGGCATTTTTGTACGCAGGCAGCAATTCTCTTACGCGACGCCATTGTTAGGGGGCCAGCGAGTTTATAATGAGGCGACTGATTACTGGGCAGCTCCTAACGAGCCAGAGCCATGCAGCTGTTTGAAGTCTGTGGGAAAAGTAGGGTTACCCCGTCATTATCTGACCCAGTTTTCAGAGGAGGGAAGAGGAAGATGTTTGGTGATCAAGACATAAATCTGCCACTGCTATAACTTAAAATATCACTTTCAACTTGTTATTCTCCTTTTAAATACTGGGAGTTTGGTTCTGTATTTGTAAGCATCTCACATACAACAGTAATATCAAACCACAGTAGGAGCTATACTCTGCTGGTAGACTTAATTTGTCTTCAGGCGATTTCCAAAGGAGAACTGGCCAAATTCTCTGAATGCCAAGTGTTTCCTTGGTTATCTCATTTTATAAAAAGGGTGAAATGGACCTACCTTGGATAATACTGCCATAGTGGCACTCCAGAAGCTTTTTACTTAAAAACCAGGTGGTATCTTGTTTCATGTGCTCATTAGCTTTTCACTGAGTTCCAGTGAAGTGTTTGTTTTTTTGGCTCTTCAATCAAATCCCCCATTTGTGCCTACACAGGCTGCAGTACACCATTGTGCTCATTTTACAACGATTGGCCACTTTATTAGGGACACTTGCCCGACTTCTTTCAACACAGACTCTGGCGTCTTTCACAAAACACTGCAAAGTGGGGTTAAGGAGTCCTTTTGCCGTCCCCATGTGCTTTGTGAGTGGATCCATGGTGGAGGATGGTTGAAGTCTATGTTGCACCTCTGACTTGCCAGGAGGGAGCAGTCACAGACCTACATCGGCTGACTTCTTTAACTTCGCTGATCAAGGGAGTACTATAAGGATGATGGATGGTTTTTCTGCAACTGGCCAGTAGAAACATTTACAAGCATAAACGAGACTCAGTTGTTTCTGACAAGAGAGGAAGAAAGGAGTTCCATCCATCCATACCCATTTATCATTGCAGGGTCAGGAGAGGCGGATTACACCCTGGACAGGTCGCCAGTCCATCACAAGGCAGCACAGAGACACACACTCACACCTAAGGACAATTTAGAGCAGCCAATTTATGTAAAAGTCATGTTTTTGGACTGTGGGAGGAAGCAGGAGTACCTAGAGAGAATAAAGAGAACCCACGCATGGACAGTGAGAACACTCAAACTGCTTGCAGAAAGATCCCAGGCAGGGATTCAAACACAGGAAATTCTTGATGCGATGTAACGGTGCTAAGAAGGGGAGATATGCAATTTAATGTTGAAGCATTGGCTTAGCTAACAACAAGATATCTACTCTGTCCTCCATTACTGTTTTGAAATGAACAAAAAGGAAAACCTCACTATGCAGGTTCAATTATTTTAATTATGTTCTCCACCTCCTGTCGTTTCAAACAACTAGGCTGCCTCTAAATGAGGCTATCCTACAACAACAGTGTCTTCAGTCGGACGCGTCTTCAGTTTTGCTGCAACACAGACCCCTATAGAAAATCCTTCCTGCCCACAGTCATTATGATCTACAACAACTCCTTGAAGAATGGATTTGAATTAGCTATAACAACACTTAATTTCCCTCTGGGATCAACAAAGTATTTTTGAATTGAAATGAATTGAATTGAATTAGACCCGTCCTCAGGTCTGTGGGAACCTGTGCAGGCTGTGAGCTGATGTCCACTAAAAACCTGTATTGGTATGCTGACATTGTAACAGCTGGAAACTGCCTGTTAATGCTATACTTCTGCCGGTTCCTTTCAAGGTGGAGATGATAAAACCAGCGATAAACTCCAAGTTTTTGAAACGATACCTACGTCACCATCTAAAATAAGGTCACGTCACCTTTTACCGTCAGTGTTCATGTAATCTCATGATTTCCAACCATTTAACTTTCCAAATTAGCTCATAAAAGATAAAAAAATAAAATAATTGCTTCATCTTTTTTTCTGCCAGCTGTCCTTTCATGCAAATGTTGTGGGTTAGTTTTTGTGGAAGGAAATGTCACAAACACTGAAGTAATCATTTTGAGGAAGAAACACTTCTCCTGATGACAAGGGTAAAAAGGCCTTATGTTACTGCAGCTTTTCTACACTTATCGTAAGAAGATGGTTCAGAGGAGTAAATGAGTGGGTTTCAAAAAAAACCTGCAGTACACTGTTATAACAAGAAAAAAAACATAAGTGGATAACGAGAAAAGAAGTAAAACATTTGCTGTTTGTTTTTTGTTGTGGATTATTTTCTTTGACAGGAAACAGATCTTTTTTTTTTTTACCCTCTTTGAAATCTACCATCAGCCTCCATTTAAAGCTAGTGTGGCTTAAGGCAGAGTGACGCGCCCAGACACAACATCCCCTTTTATCCTTACACACCAACACCTCAATGCAAAGCAGGAAAGCTTGGTAGATTTACAAGCAAATGGAGCTCCTAAGATAATGGTCATCAGCGACCTTGTGTAAGCATCTCGGGTTTCTGGTATCAAAAGAAGATTCTGCATAAAAAGTTTAGACCAACCAAGGAATGCATGCAATCAACAGTTTTAGCTTTGTTACTTTAGTGCCCCTTCTAGCTACAAATACTGTAAATCCATTTTTACACACTTGTGCTTTAAGGAAAGCCACAACATTATTAGGCTTCAGCTGCATGAATAGCTCCAATTGAGTTTCTGTTTCCATCCTGTGGTCAGCCAAAGTACTGCAGGTCATTTCCCCCCTCCAACCATGAAATCCACCACTAACATTTCAAAACATTTCATGGGTGGTATCCGAAGCAGTGATGAAATGTGTTCTACCAAGAGGCGTCTGTAACTGAAAAACAACAAAATCAAACTTCCTTTCATTTCAGGAGAAGAGTTAGATAGATATATATCTGTCTTTACAAGCTTTGACTTCTGCAAAGCCTCAGCATTTTGTGGTTTTACACTTTTTTGTCTCCCACATATGTCTATGGCATACCCCAGAAGAATAGAAAATGTTTTTAATCACCCATCAAATTTGAGTTTACGTTGCTGAACCCTCTTTGTCACAACTTCCGTACATTTTCCTGACTGATAATTACCCGTTCTTTTTTTCTTGGTGTTTGAAGTTCATCAGCTTATTGTATTCTGTTTCTTCACCATCTTTCTGAGAACTGACCACATGTTCTCAATGTGATGGAAATCTGTGGAGTTTCCAGACCACAGGTCCCAAATTTCAGTATTTTGCTATTTAAGTCACTTTATCAGTGTTGGCTTGTGATGCTGTACTCCATCATACTGGAAAATACACAGATCATCCCCATATTGTGTCTGAATTGCTAGAAGAAGAAGTTGCTTTTGGGGGATATTTTGATTGCACTCTATACTAGTATTATAGAAATATTATTTGGCAGAGGAAGCCCTCTTTTGCAGAAGGAATGCATAAACTGTAGGACTTGCTGGCATTTTCTTGACCAAAACGAATATATATATATATATATATATATATATATATATATATATATATATATATATATATATAAACATTTTAAGGTAAACTTTCTAAGCTCTTTACAACACATTTATATCAATTTGGTAACCATCCACAATAATCTAACACTAATGCTTATATAAAGCTTTGACGTTTGCTAAAAGGTAAACTTGTCACCACAACAAGAACTTGTAGTCGTGACTACAAGTGTTGTGCTCTACATCGAAGAAGTTGGACGGATTTAGGTTTCTGGGCATCAGTATCACTAACTGTCATAACCCATATTTGTAATGTGATAAGCAGCATTATAGGAAGCATTTTTGTATAAAAAAAAACTCTTTGCCTGTTGTAAGTGCATTCTCACACTTGCTTCATGGAACTTAGATGGTTTATAGATTGTTAGTTGAGAACTAAACTTCCTCTTCCTGAGTGCATTAATGCTATAAGGAAAGAGGAAGGAAAACAGTACACAATTAGCCTGCAACTCACGCCGTCACGAGTTTCTGTAGTTTACACACTCCACTAATAAAAAACATCGAAAAATACAAATGCACCTTTTTTCTCTTCCTGTGTTTCGGGTGCAACTTCTGGTGTTTTTGTCTCTGTAGCAGCAGTTTCTGTGCTCTCAAAGGTTTTGAGACCTGAAAAGTGTACAAAAGATTAACTGTTAAAATACACTACCGTTCAAAAGTTTGGGGTCACATTGAAATGTCCTTATTTTTGAAGGAAAAGCACTGTACTTTTCAATGAAGATAACTTTAAACTAGTCTTAACTTTAAAGAAATACACTCTATACATTGCTAATGTGGTAAATGACTATTCTAGCTGCAAATGTCTGGTTTTTGTTGCAATATCTACATAGGTGTATAGAGGCCCATTTCCAGCAACTATCACTCCAGTGTTCTAATGGTACAATGTGTTTGCTCATTGGCTCAGAAGGCTAATTGATGATTAGAAAACCCTTGTGCAATCATGTTCACACATCTGAAAACAGTTTAGCTCGGTACAGAAGCTACAAAACTGACCTTCCTTTGAGCAGATTGAGTTTCTGGAGCATCACATTTGTGGGGTCAATTAAACGCTCAAAATGGCCAGAAAAAGAAAACTTTCATCTGAAACTCGACAGTCTATTCTTGTTCTTAGAAATGAAGGCTATTCCATGCCAGAAATTGCTAAGAAATTGAAGATTTCCTACAACGGTGTGTACTACTCCCTTCAGAGGACAGCACAAACAGGCTCTAACCAGAGTAGAAAAAGAAGTGGGAGGCCGCGTTGCACAACTGAGCAAGAAGATAAGTACATTAGAGTCTCTAGTTTGAGAAACAGACGCCTCACAGGTCCCCAACTGGCATCTTCATTAAATAGTACCCGCAAAACACCAGTGTCAACATCTACAGTGAAGCGGCGGCTGCGGGATTCTGGGCTTCAGGGCAGAGTGGCAAAGAAAAAGCCATATCTGAGACTGGCCAATAAAAGAAAAAGATTAAGATGGGCAAAAGAACACAGACATTGGACAGAGGAAGACTGGAAAAAAGTGTTGTGGACGGATGAATCCAAGTTTGAGGTGTTTGGATCACAAAGAAGAACGTTTGTGAGACGCAGAACAACTGAAAAGATGCTGGAAGAATGCCTGACCCCATCTGTTAAGCATGGTGGAGGTAATGTGATGGTCTGGGGTTGCTTTGGTGCTGGTAAGGTGGGAGATTTGTACAGGGTAAAAGGGATTCTGAATAAGGAAGGCTATCACTCCATTTTGCAACGCCATGCCATACCCAGTGGACAGCGCTTGATTGGAGCCAATTTCATCCTACAACAGGACAATGACCCAAAACACACCTCCAAATTGTGCAAGAACTATTTAGAGAAGAAGCAGGCAGCTGGTATTCTATTGGTAATGGAGTGGCCAGCGCAGTCACCAGATTTGAACCCCATTGAGCTGTTGTGGGAGCAGCTTTACCGTATGGTACGCAAGAAGTGCCCATCCAACCAATCCAAATTGTGGGAGCTGCTTCTAGAAGCGTGGGGTGCGATTTCTCCAGATTACCTCAACAAATTAACAGCTAGAATGCCAAAGGTCTGCAATGCTGTAATTGCTGCAAATGGAGGATTCTTTGACGAAAGCAAAGTTTGATGTAAAAAAATCTTATTTCAAATGCAAATCATTATTTCTAACCTTGTCAATGTCTTGACTCTATTTTCTATTCATTTCACAACGTATGGTGGTGAATAAGTGTGACTTTTCATGGAAAACACAAAATTGTTTGGGTGACCCCAAACTTTTGACCGGTAGTGTATATATATATATTTAAAAAACAAACAGGGCTGGTCTGATCTAAATAATGTTCCCTTTGAGAGCATAGTTTTTTGAAGATGCTGGACTGACCATTCTGAGGTGCAGGCTCAACATGGAGTTCAGGTTCGACGTTGCTGAGAGGAACGTTTTCATCGGGTCTGGAGGCAAAATCGACAGAGTAGCGCTATAAAAGACAAAAATGCAGAGCAGTGTTTTAGTTCTTATGTGTAATGTGAAACTTTTCTCATTTTGAGACAAAGCATTGTTAGCTGTTTTTTTTTATCCACTCAGCTTTACTTTTATTTTGCAGTGTATTATTAGCCAGACAATATCCGAAATATTTGGGTAGTTGAATTAAATACCGGTCCTCGTACCCTTCCTCTTTTCCGTACCACAAAACAGGCAACAGCAAATCCAACAATTACAAGGATGATGAGGACCACAATGATGATTCCTGAAGACGGAAAAGCAGCTATTATAAATAAACACAAATTAATGTAAGCTAAGAAAACACATTTCATTGTTAATCCTCCCTTCCCGTTACACCTGACTAAGACTGTATCATCAAATCAAAAACCAGCCAAAATATGGTTGTTGTCTGCAGGGTTTTGGAAAGGTCTTCTGGAGAGTATTGGGAATGCAGTGTGAAAATGTCTACGGTGAGATTGTGGCGGTTCAATGTTGTGGTGGAAGCTAAAGGAATTGACCATCAGACAATTTGACAAAAAAGTGGTGGCTCTGGCCCCATGCCAAGGCTGCAACGTCATCACACTTACACCAGGATGGCAGGAGTCATTTAATAGAACGTAGGTGCTGCTGCATCTGGAATGCACACTGCATCTTGACACTGATCTGAGTGCAAACAAGCAGTTCTCGGCAAACAGCTGAAACAATCCATAATCTCCTTAGCAATAAATACCGTGCCACGATCCTTATACTTTCACATGGACTTAGTATGTGCTGGGCTCCTGGGGAGGAGGCGTAAACACCTCCAAATTGCATGTAGGGTGCTTTGAAGTTGTTTTTCAAAGCTGCAGTTCTAATGAAGTGGTAAAGGCTGTGAAAGAGACATCAATGTCTCATACTCAATGATGAGGCAGTCAAAGAGGTCTCATGGGGGTTATAATCAAGCAGATTTTGGATTTAGATTCTTTCTGACTGTGCTTGCTGAGAAGTCAGCACACCCTGACACACTCTGCGGTGCACACGTTTCTGTGTAAAAAAAAAACACCCCTTCACCTGCACCTGGGTGAGGCTTGTGAGATGTGCTCAGCATTGTGCACCTGGATCTTCTCATCCTGCTGACAAACTTGTGAACACACTGCGTGTTCACTCCTTCACAATAAAGCTTAAACTCATGGTGGAGGTGCAGAAATCTCCCATTTTATAATGGGGCCAAATCTACTATGAAGAACTATTTTAGTTTAGATGTGATAGTTGTGGCGGCAGCAATGTGGTAGGATTGCTGGGAAAACAGGAGTGAAAAATCCGTTTGCCACATAACAGTGCCTTGATTACCTTCATTTGTGAATTAAATTTTTTTTTTTTTTAGATCTGATGCAATTTATCCCCATTTGAATGGTCTTTGAAGTCCAGGAAACCATGGGGACATTTTAAACCAGTGTGAAAGGGGTCTAAATTTATGTATCTGAATATATTTCAACTTTAAAATCCTCTTTGTTCTATTTTTTAACCCCAGAAACAAAAAAAAACCTCACCTGTATTATTGCCTGTAGATGGTTCTGGATCTGTAAGAAATTGAAAAATATTGATTTTATGAGAGGAAATATTTCACAAACATCGATCAAAAAAAAATAAAAAGCTATTGTTGACTTGTCACTGATGCCATGTTTGCCTTCTTACATCAATTAGGTTTTCTAGATTCAATGTTATCTAGCCACATTTGAAAGTCCAGAACCATGGGCTAGTCTTAAACCAGTATGTATATATATATATATATATATATAAATTGTACACAAGTAAGAGTTGAACTACTACTTCAACATATTTTTACTCAAGTAAAAGTAAAAAGTAGCCCTCCAAAGATTTACTCGAGTAAGAGTAAAAATGTATTTGGTAAAAAGGCTACTCAAGTATTGAGTAAAGTCTGATTTTATATTTTTAAAATTATGTCATTAGACAGACAAAAATGTAAAGTTCTGGTGCAAATTCAGGTATTTTGAAGGCTAAATAGAAAAACAAAACAAATAAATAAGATAATTACAAAATGAAACATTTTTAGCGGAGCAAACACTTTTTTAAGTCTATTTTCAACATAATACCTACACTTACAGTAGGTAATGTGTGTATATTTATACTATCTTAGAACAAGGTAACAAGTACTTCCAGTAATAAGTTATGGTGTATACTGTGTATTTACTTGATCTCAAAATGCAAAATGTAACAAAATTACAGTAGAAAAACAAAGCCCACGAAGAAAAAGGTGGTCTCCTTCAATGAGCTATAGGTGTGTGTCTGGGTCTGGTGTATTTCTGTTCAAACATGTTTGTTTTTCATTGCATAAAGTTATTTGCAGTAGTTAAAGTGCTCAGACATTTTACTCAAGTAAAAGTAGCGATATTTCATAATAATATTACTCAGGTAAAATTAAAAAGTACGGTGCAGTAAAACTACTCTTAAAGGTCCATTATTTTCAAAAAAGTTACTGAAGTAAATGTAACTAGTTACATTTACTTCAGTAACTAGTTTACATTTACCTCTGGTCTGAACATATTTCAACTTTAAAATCCCGATTTGTTCTTTTTATTTTTATTTGCCCCAGAAACAGAAAAAAAACATCACTGGTACTGTCGCCTACAGTTGTTATAAGACATAAAAAAGTTTTTGATTTTATGAGATGAAATAATTCTCAAATATAGACCAAACAAAGATCCTAACTATTGTTGACTTGTCACATCTTACCAATGGAGCCTGTAGCAACTTCTTCTAAATAGTTTGGCACAATCACTAAGACCAGCCTTGTTTTCAACATAGATGAGTAACATTTAATCCACTTCCTATTTTGGCAATGTTTTATTGGGGGATAAATGTCTTCCCAAATGTTTCAAAAAATGTTATGAATCAAAAAATATATGTTTAAGAGATCCTATTTATGCAAATATCATGTCTTCACTGCATGTTCTGTACAGCTTACTTTTGGTGGTCATTTTTGTTGTAAGTTTTCTTGTAAAGGCGAATGTTTCAGAGTAGGGAGTTGGCGTAGTTGAAAGCTTTGAGGAGACATCAGTACTGGAGACGCTGAACCCTCCAACACTGGTCTTACTAGGCTCTAAAAAGTATAAACATATAAAGAATTCCCAAAGAGATTAAGAAACTGTGAATGAAAGAATGTGACTTAAAGGTGAAATCAACTACAGACTTGTGTCCAGGGCACTCACCATTGCTGTTATCTGGCACAGGTGTGATCCCGGTGTTATTATCAGATGCATTCTTGCTTCCATTGGTCTCTACAGTTTCTGACATGTTTAGGGTGATGTTGTTGATGGAAGGGGTGACAATGGTAACACCAGGGTCATTGGTTGTGGCATTGTTGTCTCCTGAACTGGTGACACCCTTGGTTGTTGCCGTTGTGTTATTTCCTACGACGGAGGTCCAAATCAATCCTACAGAAAAACAATTAAGGGGTAAATACATTATTAGCATGCTATTCGAGCCTTGCTGACCACTTCAATTGCTTTTACCCTCTTTGTTTCAGCTGCTCTTTTTAGCGGTCACCACCACAATGAATCATCTACCTTCATCTCACTAAAGTGTTGTCCTCAACCTTCTGCATACCTAGCCTGCGTTACTTCCTTGACAACTCATTAAGCATATGGGATATCTCTATTTCTGAAATACTGGGCAAAACTAGTGACCTAGTTTGTAAGGCTAGAAAACAGTCTTTGAGGTGCCTGATAATTTTTACATTAGACTTTTATCTGTTACAAAGAAGCCCAGGCTTGGGCTAGCAAAGATCAGCATTTTGGGTAACGGTTTGGTCATCAAGTCTTTACAGGCATGCAATATTTCACACATAGTTATATTTTATTTTTAGCTTTGTTATCTAAATTCAACTGTTTGTCCTTGACTTTCAATGCCTCATTTGTTAGCACTTTTTCCTTGCAGCAAAAAGGTCCTGGGTTCCATGCAAATGTACTCCTGGTACTCAAGCTGTCTTCCATCATCCAAAAATTTGTATGAACTAACAATTGATCAGGGTATATGCCTACTGACAATGTCAATTTCTTCAATTTAGAGCCTTGCTGGTGGAAGAGTCTTATTACTCCAGTAAGAGAAGTGAGGTCAACAAACCAGTTTATTTTATCTGTTCCCAAAACAAAATTGGAATCTAAAGGTGATTGAGCCTTTGCAGTTACAGCTCCCAGACTCTGGAATGAATTACTCCAGCAGTCATGGGGCGAGAAGTGGGGTTCATCCTGGACAGGTCGCCAGTAAATCGCAGGGCAACACAGAGACACACAGGACAAACACTCATACCTAAGGGCATTTTGGAGAGACCAATTCACCTAACAGTCATGTTTTTGGACTGTGGGAGGAAGTTTTCATTGATTTTAATTCAAGCTAATTGTGTGAGCTATGTTTTATCTTCTGGATGGTCCTTCCTCGTCCTTGATTCCTTGCTCCAGTCAAGTTCCTTCGTGTTCCCTTCGTTCACTGGATTCTCTCTGGTCCACCTCACCGCTGCTCCTCCCTGGACCCTCTGGTAACACTCACCAGTTTCCGCTCCAGCCGATCTCCTGCCTTTCCACCCTCCAACACCATTCCAGCTGCAATTAGGAGACACCGGATCAAACATCTCTCTATCCACCCACTCCCAGTTGACCTCAATCACTGGCATTCAACTTGTCTCCTCCAAGAAATATCATGCTTCTCCTCATCTGAAGCATCCTGAAAAATTAATATTCTTCACTGAAAGATTAACCACTCACCTATCTTCCTCTGTTCAGTCACCCTGCTCTGATTCCTCCTCTGACAACATCTCCATCCCTATCCAGAAATGTTTCAATAAACCTTTTAAAACTGTCTTTACTGTCTGTGGTTGCTGCCTGATTCAGAGTCTTTGCCATTTATTATGACAGAACCATCTCGCCAACCTGACTGCAGCGCAACTGCAGACAGCACTCTCCCAGCAGGGCCTTCTACTACATCAACATGAATCCATCTTCCAAGAGATAGCCTGACAACAAGGCACCCTAGCTAATAACGTGAATCAACTTACCTGGCATTTATTGGATTTGAAAAACAGATTTCAAAATGTAACAACTAATTCCTTTCCATCTTCTTCCTCAGTCTCCACATCTGTTTCCACTCAAACAGTCTTCCAGGTTATGTTACCCACACCTGAGTATTTCTTGGGAGGCCTGGGTAAGTGCAAAGGTTTCCTCCTACACTGTTCACTGGTCTTCAACCTTTCCCCCATGTCATTTGCAACCGATGCTAGTAAAATATGCTATATTATAGCATATATTGCAATAAAGCATATCCTATATTACTATATATTTTTTGAGAGCAGGCTCAAGACTTACCTTTTTAGCCTAGCTTTTAGGTGATTATTATTTATTAAAGTCTGTTTAATTGCTCTCCATGCTTTGCATCTTTATATTTTATCAGTGTTTCACTTCTTAGTCTTATCATATTTATCCACGGTTTATTTTCATATGTTAACCTGTTATTTTTTATTTATTCTATGGGAGCCCTCTGCCTCGGGAGTGGTGGTCGCCTGTGGCTGCCTGGGTACTCTCCAGGTAGTGATTGGGTGGAGGTGAGGGTCTCGGCCTTGTCTCATCTGGGCGCCCTGGGTCAGTGCCTTGGCTGCTGCTGTTGATGTGGTGCTGTCAGTGGAGATGGCTCCTTTGATGGCATTTCCTTACCTTACCTGGCTCATCTGTACTCGGTCCAATGTCCTTTTTAATGTTGCTCTTGAATGTGTGTGTGCATGGGGGTTGGGTTGGAGGGAGGGTGGTATAAATGTGATCATGCTTTTAAATCTGTGGTGTAGGGATGGGAATGTGGTTTTTATGGGGTCATTTTAATCTGTAAAGCACTCTAAGTTGCAATTTTTGTATGAAAAGCGCTTGATGCATAACGTTTGATTGACTGATTATAGGGTTACTTCCGGACCAGGCCCTGAAGTGGGCAGAGGCCCTAATATAAGACGATAAGACAGACGATACTTCTCTTGATGATTTTCTTGATCTCTTTAAATTAACATTCTCTCCAAACATGAGTGAGGAAGAGTCAGCCAAGAAACTCTGGAATCTTAAATAAGGAAACAGATAGGTCACTGAATTCAGCACTGAGTCTCATACCCTCACAGCAGAATCAGGTTTTAACTCACCGGTGCTTAAAGGGGCTTTCTACCATGCTCTAAATGAAAAAAATTAAAGATGATGTTGCTAGTCAGGATGACCAAAAAACCTTAATCAGACTCATAAAATTAGAAAAAAGAGCATGTGAAATAAATAGAAACAAGCAATTTCCTAGCTCTACACATCCCAAAGTCAAAGCTCCTCCTATAGTAAGACCTCCATCTATAACTCGCTCTGCCGCCCCCAAACCTATGCTGCTGCGCAGGACTCGTTTAAAAATTGGAAAAAGACAGAGACGCTTGTCTACAGGTTGTTGTTGCCTGTACTGCGGCTTACTGCAGCACCTCATCTCATCCTTTCCGTTTTGCCCAAAAGCCCCCGCCAGCAAATGACCCTGGGGTACTGACAGGCAAAAATAACAATAACCTTGGGTTCACTGTTCCCTCTTCTATCAGCATTAATAACTTTTACTCATTTACATCTCTTGTGGAATCAGGAGCCAAACAGAATCTCATTCATCCATAACTGATTCAACACTGTAATATCCCCGTCCTGACTCTAGATCCTCCCATCTGAGTTACTGTTTTGGATGGCACTTCTATGTCTACAATAACTCATCAAACCCAACTAATTTCATTTATAGTCTTAGGAAATCATCACAAATCCATTTAGTTGTTTGTCTTCCCCACTAGAGACCATCCTATAGTCCTTGGTTACCCCTGTCTTTCCACTCATAATCCACAAATTAACTACTCAAATCAACATATTGATTATTGGAGTCAGTTCTGCTTACAACATTGTCTTTAGTCAGCTCTTGCCACCAGACAGAAAACCCAAAGCATGACCCTCAACCTCCTGATCTCTCAAACATTCCCAAGGAGTACCATGACCTCCAACAGGTGTTCAGTGAGGACCTAGCCCTCTCTCTGCCACCTCATCGGTCCTACGGATGTGGCATAAATCTATTTCCTGGAGCTTCCCAACCATCAGGCCATCTTTTCAACATCTCAGGTAAATTACATGAAGCTATGGAAAACTACTACATGAATTCTTCAAAGCTGGCCTTATATCTCCATCCTATTCACCTTTTGGAGCAGGTTTTTTCTTTGTAGAGAAAAAAGATAAGACACTTAGACCATGCATTGATTACAGAGGCCTCAATGAGATTATCAAAAACAAATATTATCTTCCTCTTATCTCATCAGCATTCTAACTGGTTCCAGAAAGCCACCATCCTTTCCAAACTTGACCTCAGAAATGCCTAAAATCTCGTTCGTATTCGTAAAGGAGACAAGAAGACAACTTTCGAAACTCACATCGGTCATTATTAACACCTGGTTATGCCTTTTGGTCTCACTAACACCCTAGCAGTTTCCCAAAACCTCGTCAATGACATTTTCAGAGACTTCTTCCTTAAATTCGCTTTTGTTTATCTGGATGGCATTCTCATCCTCTCCAACAGCCTCGAAGAACATCAATGTCACGTCCACTGGGTTCTTTAAAGTCTGTTGCAGAACCATCTGGTGTAACAGCAAAAACATATGATTTACATGTATCCTCCATAAGTTTCCTGGGTTTCATCTTTGAGGGTGGACAAGTGAAAGATGATCCAGCCAAGACCAAGGAAGTGGAGGAGTGGCCTGTTCCAGACTCCAGGAAGCAGTGTCAATACCTCCTGCGGTTTGCCATCTATTACAGATGATTCATAAGGGATTTCAGTACCATTGCGGCTCCACTCACTGCTCTCACTTCTGTCAAACAACCTTTCCTTTAAGGGCTGTTTACACGACAACGTTTTTCAGCAAAATGGAGGTTTTTCTCTCCGATTCGGCCTCTCGTTTACACGACAACGGGAAAACGGGGGGGCGAAAATGCAGCTTTTGGGAAACGGCTTCCAGAGTGGAGAGTTTTGAAAACACTGAGGGATTCGTTGTGGTGTAAACGCAAGCCGGAGACTTTTGAAAACGATGACGTCACTGCCAGCCACCTACGGACATGTTGCACTTGCGCACTCCGCCTTTCTACAGAAAAACAAAAACAATGGCGGATCCAGGTATGCGGTTACTGCTGATGCAGCTTCTGAAGTTATTTGGTCTCTATAAGCAAAACTTAGAGATCATCAGGCTTCTATGCGATCGCCAACAGAAACGCATACAGTACGTGCGTCAAATAATCAATATGCCTTTATTTGAGCGGAGGAGAACTACAAGAAGACTGCCATTGTTAGTTATCATAAAATGTTTCTTTACCGGGTTGTGAATGGGAAACCTTGGAACATTGCATACACGGGGCACACTGCCATCTAAAGGCCGGGCATATGTACTACATCGTTTTCTATCGCGCGCCCTATCATGTAAACGCAGTGTGTTTTCACCCGCGTATTCAAACAAAAACGTCAACGTTGTCGTGTAAACATCCCCTTAAACACCAGAGGCTGACCAGCCCCTCAACACCCTCACGCAAAGGTTCGTAGAAGCACTCATCCTCTTTCACCCTGACCAATTGTCTCATTTTACAGTGGAAGTCAACACCTCGGATTCTGGCATGGGGGCCATCTTGTCGCAATGTCCATGTGCCTTCTTCTCAAGAAGATTCACCCCTGTAGAAAGAAATTACAACATCGGCGACCCCAAGCTCCTTGCCATCAAATCAGTCCTTTAAGAATGGAAATACTGGTTGGAAGGCACAGAGCTCCTGGTTATCATTTGGACCGATCATAAGAATCTCTTCTGTCTGCAGTCAGCCAAGCACCTTAACCCACACCAGTACCGATGGTCTCTATTATTCTCACAATTCAACCTTACCATACCCATTGTCCTGGATCTAAGAACCAAATACCAGATGCACTCTCCAGACAGTATAACAATGATGACGCCACAGAAAAGACCAGATCCATCCTTCCTTCTACATGCATCATAGGATTTCTTTCCTGGGACCTCGAAAACACCAGGAAAACCAGGAAGCTCAATGCTCTGAGCCGGACCCAGGAGGGGTTACACCCAACCGTCTTTACATTCCTACATCTGTCAGAGCATGGATCATCAAAGGGGGTCACGCTTCCAAATTCTCTTGCCATCCAAGAACCAGTCAGATTATTTTATCATTACTTCTCGTGGTCCTCTCTTAACAAAGGCGTAATTGATATGACATCGCACTCAACTTCTTCACTGGACTCCCTTCATCCAAAGGTAAAAATGTAATTCTCACAATCATTTTTCCAAAGCTTGTCGCTCATCTGGTTGCTCTCACTAAATTCTCCTCTGCACCAGAAACTGCTGAATTACTATTCAGGCATGTTTTCTGACTTCACGGCATACCATCTCAAATCATTTCTGACAAAAGCTACTTGTTCATATCGCAAGTTTGGAGACTTCTGCACTTTACTGTGGGGCAAATCCTGGCTCTGCTTAGGTCTCTATTCTCAAACCAATGGTCAGTATGAAAGACTCAATCAAGAAAAGGAAAACACCCTCCGCGGTGTATGTGCCAACAACCCAACCTCATGGAGCATTCATCTACCTTGGATCGAATAGGTACATAGTACTCATATTTCCTTTGCAACTGGACTTTCACTCTTCGAGGTCTCTCTTGGATACCAGTCTACACTTCTACATACCATGCTACAAGACTCAGTTATTCCCTCGGTCCGTTCTCACCTACGCTGATGTCACCGCATCTGGAACCAGACCAAGACAGCTCTTCACCGCACTTCCACCCATAACAAAAGAACAGAAGATCAGAAATGCATTCCAGCTCCATCCTACACTCCATGTCAGAAAGTTTTGTTATCCCACTCAATTCATGTTCAAGAAAACTGTCTCCCAGATTCCTCAGTCCATTTCCCATGACTCCATCATCAGCCCCTCTGCCATCAGACTCAAGCCACCTTCTGAGCTCCGTATATATACAGTACTCCAAAGCAGTTATCCCCAGTACTTTATCCTAACCCCTGCGAATACCGGGGGTCCACTTTTTATAATGAAAAAACAGAATAAGAGAAGACATAATATAAGATGTAAAATAAGATAAAACAAAAACAAGTTAAAATAAATATTTTTCTGCTATAGTAAATTGTTCCAAATAGCAGGTCCTACATGAGACTGCAAAGACATGGGCATTCCAGTTTTTGGTTCAACAGTGTCTGCATAGTAGAACTGCCCATTCTCCTCTGAGCTCTTTTACAAACTGATGCCCACCGGACCATTCTGAAAAATCCCAATAGACAAGGACACCATTCTGTCTGGCACCAACAACCTCTCTTCGCCATTCTGATTCTCAGTTTGAGTTTCAGCAAGACGAGTTTACGAGCTTATTTGTGATTTTAATCTATTTTAATTGTTTCTTGCATTATTTATTTTTGATTGTTTTATGTGTTTAACTTTATGTATGTCTGTACGGTGACCTTGAGTGTCAGAAAGGCGCCTTTGAAATAAAATGTATTATTATTATTATTATTATTATTACTGCGTCTAGACACCTAAGTGTATTGCACAGCATCATTTTTCACCTTGTCTCGCACTCATTCTGATTACACATGCAGTATGTTTTGCTTCTACCAAATTTCAGTTTTCTTCTATACTTCAATCCCCTTTTTAAAATTTCCACTTAAACTTGTAAAACTTGTAAAACTTGTTTTTACTGCCTAATTTATTACTAGGGTTTCAGTCACCATTTCTATCTTTACCATTTAAAGATTGCTATTTCTGTCTTTCATACACCACCATACATAATTTGCTGCGTGCATTATCTCTCAGCTTCAAGTGAGACTTCTGATTTTGTTAATTAATCAATGCAAAGTAATGCCAAGAAGCTAAAGAAGCGGGAATGACCGTGGCTTTGTAAACCAAAAAAAATCTAAGGTGAGATTCAACATAATAAGGCAACAGAACTTTTGAAGGTTGACTATGCACAAGTAATTGGTCTATTTTGCAATCACTTTCAGCAATTTGGGAACAAGACAGGACAACAATACACTCACACATGTACAAAGTACAATAAACATGTTTTTTTACCTTTAAAAAGGTGAACATCTGCATTTGTGACAAAAACAGAGAACTTAGATTTGTATATAACAGACCTCCAGTTCTGATAACTGACATGAACTCTTTATTTCTTGATATTCAAAAACTCCTAGTTAAAACATGTTTGTTTGATAGAAAATAGATATAAATATTGTCTTACCCAGGAAAAATAAATAAATTGATGGCATTGTGAGTTTGTTTGATGGCACCAGTCGCTGGAGTGCAGAACAGTCCGTTTTTAATGGTGATGCATTTACGGTATATGCTGCTTTTCTTCCTTTATGCTTCAAAGTATTGCATTCAACTGAAGAAAAAAAGAGGATCAATGCCTCTGACCACAGCAGGTTTGTTGCTCAAACAGATTGAAGGAGAGGAAACTGCTGTTGTTACTTCAGTGGACTTTTTTTTAGTTCTGTCTGAATGTGTGATGAGAAATATATTCTTAGCATTTAAAAAATGCGATGACGGTTAACGGGTTTTCTTGATTGAAAGCACCGAATTATACATTTATTGCCCTGTTCCTGGAACCCTGAGAATGTTGCATAATAATTCTATTTGTAGCTGGCAGCTATTTTAGTTTATGCTCACTAGATGTCACTGTGACTAAGGAAAAACACATCAGATGGTTTCTAACTCCAAGTTACCAGACCACTTTTTATTAAAATTCATGAGAAATTACATCAGAACAAAATCCATTCACATGTAATTAATGTGCTTGCCTCTTAGTTGCAAAATCTGGTTTAATTAATTGAATGTTAATGCGTTGCTTGTTTTTTGTTTCTGGAATAAAACCTGATAGAAATAGAAATAGAAACCTAGAAATATAAGAACTCATATTTTGATATTTAATATTTAATGGATTTTTATGGGCCAAATGATCCATTTATTAAGTGAAAAAGTTGCAGATTACGGGTATTTATTTCATTGTTTGATTTGTTTTGTATTTTTAGCTATCCCAGTGTGTGTGTGTGTGTTATGTTACAAATGTGTCAATGTCACTTTACATGTTTTGTTTTGAGAGTGCATGTATGCTCAGTCGTGGAGGTTCATTTTATTACTGTTTATTTGCCCATGCCAATGATAATCAGCTGCAGGATTAGTGTTAACTGCCACCCATTCAGAGCCAGGCTCCACGTGGGCCACTGCAGGCCCCTCCTGCTGTCTGGCCTGACCGGGTGTGTTTGGGACCTTCTCACAGAGTTAGGGGGACATGGAGTCCACTAATCCTGTAGAAAGACCCAAGTTTAGTTTTCTCCCTGGGCCACCTATAGCCACGTCATAGACCCCAAGCAGGAGCATCAGATGAGGAGAGTGGAGAGGAGATGGTTTGTTTCCGTGCAAATGTGTGGAGAGAGCTGGACCACCCACTCGGAGGATTCAGAGGCACAAGATTCACAGCCCATTCTGTT
The DNA here is from genome assembly GCA_963556495.2 of Valencia hispanica. Classification (NCBI taxonomy): domain Eukaryota; kingdom Metazoa; phylum Chordata; class Actinopteri; order Cyprinodontiformes; family Valenciidae; genus Valencia; species Valencia hispanica. The sequence goes on along the minus strand of OY747703.1, from coordinate 53,932,716 downwards.
GACCTGCCACACTGCCCCAGCTCCATGCAAGGCCCTCCCCAATTGTTCCGTCTGCTAGCATGGGGAGGGTGGGGGGCAAGAGGGCTGTGGTGGTGGATGAGCAGTAAACAGTGGGCTGAGCTTCTCTCCTTTAGCGCACAAAGGGGCTGAATTGTGTCGGGCTGGAGCACTTTTTAGAGTGGCCCTGCCATGGGGCCTGAATGAAACATCTGTGGAGGCTGAGCCCAGGGGAGAAAATGCTATTTTGCTGTTCAACCACACTGACAACCTGTTTTCTTTTTCTTTACCCCCTCCTTTCCACACACACACACACACACACACACATGCACACACACTCACACACAAGCAACTTCCCTCACTGTTATTTCTCCCTTGGCCTTGTAAAACTATTCATACTGTATGCAGACGTTTGCCAAAGGGGTACAGAAGAGTAACAGTAAATGTGAGAAAGAGAAAACCTTTTTGTACAAACACGTACACATGTCTTCTTTTTAGGTTCAACCACATATTTGCATCTAACTTTTTCAACTAACTTTCACCTGCTTTCCAGGGACCCGTTGGTTAATAAAATAAACTAAATGTAGACAAAAAGCATGAAAGACAAATGCTACATTCACACTGCAGGTCTTAATGCTCAATTCAGATTTTTTGATTAAATCAGATTTTTTTGTGTGGTTGTTCACACTATAACTGAAATGTGACAACAAACACCCTCCAATGTGAACAGTTCATGGCCCTAAAGCAGGCAGCATGTGCAGTACAAGACAAGATGTCACACACAACGCGATCTGCCCTCCTGAGGTAAAATTGTCGGCTACAGATGTTAGTGTTTGTGCAGCAGTTTGGCAATTAATGCACAAATCGGAACCGACAAAATTGCCACAAATCAAGTCCAAAACCTCAGTTTCTGTCTATTGACTGTCTCCATTTCCAGTATCTAAGCGTTTGCCTCCTCCTGCGTAGATTAGTGACGCCTGTTTCATGTAGGTGGCGTACAAGATGGATCTAATGTGACATGGCCATTCCGACTGAAGTAGCTTTCAAAAACATAAAATATCTATCGGATTCAGTACCAAATATGAAAGTGACCTTGATCAGATTTGAAAATATTTCAGATTTGAGCTGTTCAGACTGTCATCAAAAACAATCAGATATAGGTCACACATGGGCAAAAAAGTCAGAATTGATGTGCTTTTGCCTGCAGTGTGAATGTAGCCAACGTTTGTACTGGAGGCTGTTGGGAAATTCTGAGTAAATAGCTGTATGTGCATTCATTTTAACTTGTTAACGCTCCTTTGTTTCACACCCTCTGCTTTTCAAAAAGGTTAGGGGCATATAATGTATTGCCAGAGAAGTTTTTGTCATGGTAGCCATCTATTGCTAAAATTCAAGCACCAATACTGAAAACTTTGGAAAGGACTCAATGGAGAAAATATCAGCCAAAAATGGTTACCACATCAGCTTACAGATCATTCACAAACATGCAACTTGTCCGGCAATGGGTCATCTGAGTTTTCAGTTCCTACTTTTCTAACTTCCTGCTGCAGTTAACTGTGCTGCAACAGTTACGATTTTGTGTCTCTGTAAACATGAATAGGAATTGTCGATTGTTCTTAGCTGTGAAGTTTACTGATGGACTGGTGTACTCTTCATACCCCCCATCATACCATTGCATGTCGTCCTTAAGTATCAATGTTGTAGTAAGACACATGAAGCTGCAGATTTGCCTTTTTTTATGCATTTAACCCTGTAGCATACTACATATTTGATGACCTACTAAACCATCCTGCCCCGGATTTTGCGGACAAAGGGCACCTCAGCTCTTAAAAATCATGTTTACAGCACATGTTTGCAGTCAATAAAGAAGTTAACTGAAATGTGTTTGGTCTAAGTGATTTACTTGTGTTGGACATATTGACAAATTTAAATTAAGTTAATGTTAAACTACAAAAAAAACCCAAGTTAGATTAAAAACGCTATGACAGTTTTGTAGATGTAATTTTTTTTACTTGAAGCAACATAGTTTTCTATTACCGTAACTTTCAGACTATAGAGTGCACATGGATGTAAGACACACTAGCTAAATTTTGAAAGGAAATACACTTGAATACACAATGAAAAGACATGTCCAGAGGGAGACTGTCTGCTGAAGAGCGGTCTGTGTTTAATGTCAAGAGTCTGCCGTCGGCCACAAAGCCTGTCACTTCAAAACACACCTTACGCACATCCATACAACAAAAAAAGTTTAAAGACACATTTAAAACCAAATATGATGTTCATGTCAGACTGTTCTGTGAGAGATGTATTTAAATGTGAAAGGGCAAATAGAGAGTAAAGCACCAAAAAAAGCTGCATCACCCAAGTAAGATATTTAACAGGGACTAGAGATCTGACTGGATTATGAAGCTGCTTCAGCATTATGACCACTCGTAATGATTAACGCACAACCAGAACTAGTCATCAGTTGGTGACCATAATGATTTTACCCCCATGATTGGTAAAACACAAATCTGATCTTTTGAGATCCTTCAAGAAGAGTCAAGTACTTTGTGTCAGTGAAGTCTGAGGAAGCTTCCAGGGAAATAACTATAACTATATATATATATATATATATATATATATATATATATAACTATATATATATATATATATATATATATATATATATATATATATATATATATATATAGTGGCTTGCAAAAGTATTCGGCCCCCTTGAACTTTTCCACATTTTGTCACATTACAGCCACAAACATGAATCAATTTTATTGGAATTCCACGTGAAAGACCAATACAAAGTGGTGTACACGTGAGAAGTGGAACGAAAATCCTACATGATTCCAAACATTTTTTACAAATAAATAACTGAAAAGTGGGGTTTGTGTAATTATTCAGCCCCCTGAGTCCAATACTTTATAGAACCACCTTTTGCTGCAATTCCAGCTGCCAGTCTTATAGGGTATGTCTCTACCAGCTTTGCACATCTAGAGACTGAAATTCTTGCCCATTCTTCTTTGCAAAACAGCTCCAGCTCAGTCAGATTAGATGGACAGCGTTTGTGAACAGCAGTTTTCAGATCTTGCCACATATTCTTGATTGGATTTAGATCTGGACTTTGACTGGGCCATTCTAACACATGGATATGTTTTGTTTTAAACCATTCCATTGTTGCCCTGGCTTTATGTTTAGGGTCGTTGTCCTGCTGGAAGGTGAACCTCCGCCCCAGTCTCAAGTCTTTTGCAGACTCCAAGAGGTTTTCTTCCAAGATTGCCCTGTATTTGGCTCCATCCATCTTCCCATCAACTCTGACCAGCTTCCCTGTCCCTGCTGAAGAGAAGCACCCCCAGAGCATGATGCTGCCACCACCATATTTGACAGTGGGGATGGTGTGTTCAGAGTGATGTGGAGTGTTAGTTTTCTGCCACACATAGTGTTTTCCATTTTGGCCAAAAAGTTCCATTTTGGTCTCATCTGACCAGAGCACCTTCTTCCACATGTTTGCTGTGTCCCCCACATGGCTTGTGGCAAACTGCAAACAGGACTTCTTATGGTTTTCTTTTAACAATGGCTTTCTTCTTGCCACTCTTCCATAAAGGCCAACTTTGTGCAGTGCACGACCAATAGTTGTCCTATGGACAGATTCCCCCACCTGAGATGTAGATCTCTGCAGCTCGTCCAGAGTCACCATGGGCCTCTTGGCTGCATTTCTGATCAGCGCTCTCCTTGTTCAGCCTGTGAGTTTAGGTGGACGGCCTTGTCTTGGTAGGTTTACAGTTGTGCCATACTCCTTCCATTTCTGAATGATCACTTGAACAGAGCTCCGTGGGATGTTCAAGGCTTGGGAAATCTTTTTGTAGCCTAAGCCTGCTTTAAAATTCTCAATAACTTTATCCCTGACCTGTCTGGTGTGTTCTTTGGACTTCATGGTGTTGTTGCTCCCAACATTCTCTTAGACAACCTCTGAGGCCGTCACAGGGCAGCTGTATTTGTACTGACATTAGATTACACACAGGTGCACTCTATTTAGTCATTAGCACTCATAAGGCAATGTCTATGGGCAACTGACTGCACTCAGACCAAAGGGGGCTGAATAATTACGCACACCCCACTTTTCAGTTAGTTATTTGTAAAAAATGTTTGGAATCATGTAGGATTTATGTTCCACTTCTCACGTGTACACCACTTTGTATTGGTCTTTCACGTGGAATTCCAATAAAATTTATTCATGTTTGTGGCTGTAATGTGACAAAATGTGGAAAAGTTCAAGGGGGGCGAATACTTTTGCAAGCCACTGTATATAGTCCACACTTGAATATAAGCTGCAGGTTTTCATGTTGTAACATGAAATATTTACACAGAAATAGGGTATATGGAAGATTTTATTTAGTTTTAATGACCTCCGGCAGGAGTGCTTTACTTGTTTTAATTTAAGACATGCTTATTTTTTCAAACTCTGCCTGAAAATCGGCAGTAGGTGGCCAACATGGATCAACACAGCACGACAGTAACATGTAGAAAAGTCATTGGTTGCTATCTTCATCTTCCACTTTCCCACTAAAGCAACTGTAGTGATCTTCAGTGTCTTTATGTCCTCGAAAGCTTTTGTAGTCTTTTTACATAGACTCGGTTCTTGCCGCTGCCTCCTCCAGTATCTCACCATCGATTCATTGATGTCAAGGTTACATGCACTAGCTCTATTTCCTTCTTTGACAGCCAGCTTCATTGCCTTTAACCTAAAAGCTGAATCATATGCATTTCTTCATGTGTTTTCCATGATAAGGGTGTGTACGTGAACACCACCGGTAGTGACTTCTTCAACACTTAATCTTTCCCCACATGTCTGTTTCACTTTTACGCTTCCTGCTATAGTGGCCCCCGGAGGCTTTTAGCCAGTTAAAAATCTATAAGTTAGCCACATTGGTGCATTGGATGCAACTGGTAAAGCGTGTGAAAAAAGTAGCGGCTTATAGTCCGAAATTTACGGTAGATGAATAGATACTAATCACTGAAGTAGTTTATGAAATAAATAAATTTGGTAAAGCTTATAAATTTTGCAAATCTGAAATAATTTTGATTTTTTATTTGAACAAAAATGTAGTTAGTATAGCACAAGCTTCTTAATCTTCTTTCTGGCTGTAGAAGGAGGAGCAGCCGCTCTTGATCTCTCCTAATCTCTTGCCTTATTTTCTTTTCTATGCTCTCTATTGCTTTTTTTCTAAGTTACTTTTTGTGTGCCTCCTCTGGATTTACTGTATTAGACCGGATTTCTTTTCAGATTACTTTTTGAAGGACTGTGGGATAATAAAATGATGTTTTGTACTTTGACAAACTGCACCAGAGAATGGATGCTATGGAGATTCTTCATCTCAAAGTGAATGTAGAAGTAAACACTCGATATGAAAATGAGAAGACTTTAACAATGATTGCTAACAGTGAAAAATAACCTGGCAGTATTGTTTCAATTGACCTTTGGTGCAAAAGTCTTGGAAAAAAGCCACAGCACAACACTACTCCGTCAACCAAAGCAGGAAGCACACTGCATTTGCAAAGGCAAGAAGAATGGGCTGCTCTACAGCACAGCAACACCTCTACCCCTGCTCCAAGTCAGAAAAAAACATAAGACATTCCAACCCAAAACTAGAGACAGTACTCAGTATAGGAATATTGCTATGGAAATCCTCCTCAAAAACAGATTTGCAGCCCTCGGTTCCCTGGAAGGACAACCCAGCACCAAGCCCAAGCCCAGGCCACCAGTAGAAATCCAGCACCATGAAGTAGACAAACAAGAAAGTAAGAATTGTCCCGCCAATTATAGTTCTGTAGATGGCATGGAAAACCTCTGCACCAAGAACACTAGTGTTATCAGTTGCTCCCAAAATACGGTGAGAGACATTTCAGAAAAAATCCTGACAATCATAAATCCAAATCTGAAACTGGAAAAGCTTGTTTTGAAACAGAGGATTTGAAACTGGATTTTTCTGATCTCTTGCAAAAACATGAGGGTCTTAAAATACACATCTTTATCACCAGACCATTACCTAAAGGAACTGATGAAAGATACAACAAATTTCATATGCTTCATAAATGGCTCAAAAACTCCTGCACTGACAGTCCAATAACATTTCTCAATAAATTTACAATATTATGTGGTGCAAAATATCTCTTTAGGGAAATTCAACGCTATCTCAACTCCTGACCTCCAACATGTTCTGCTATCTCAATCAAATAGCTCTGGACATTCCAAAATATTTGTTAAAGCCCACAAGGGCTGACCATGAAGCACAGCCCATGGAGATTACCAGAAAACAAGGGCTTCCTGCCTCTCCATCAGCATAAAAAGCTACAAGCAGAGATGTACAACAAGCAGAGAAGACTCCACCAGCATGAAAAGCAGCAGAGATGTACAACAAGCAGAGATGACTACACCAGCCCAAACAGTAACAGGCAGAGATGTACAGTATTCATCACAGCCTTGTCCAATGTCATCCTATTTTTTATTATCAAATGATTGTCACCAAATGACTCTTTCTTTAAAACTCTTCTAAAACTTTCTCTGAGAGATTGAATGGTCAAATTAGAATTGGAACACAACTGACACCAAAACTCGGACTACACCAGACCTCTGGGACTAATACTAGATGTACTTCTCCTCTACCACAACTGGTAATAACAGATATCTGATATTGAAGGGAAACGGACAATAATTCTAGAGCCATTGTTTCCCAGGATGCTTCTTTCAACCCTGAAAGTAGCTTTCTGGTGGTTATCAGTAGGGAAAATAATAAAATTAAAACCAAATGTTGTCGTATTAATTAAAATCTCAAATTGATCACCTGAGACAAGGATCAGCTACCCACCACCAACCCACTTAAATTAGCTTTTTTAGACATTAGGTCTTTGTCAGGAAAGTGGTTTCTAATTAATGACTGAACTACTTAGTACAAGCTACACGCCCCACTTCTAAGAAAGAAAGAATGTATAAAGTTAATAGATGGCCCTGTGTGTAGCTGTGTATACAGATCTATTGGTTTTATTCTGCTAATAACTTGAAAGCAGATTGATATTTATCGTGATTGATGATGTGTTTTAAAACTGCAGAACGGTCTTGTGTTGCCCTGAAATAATTATTTATTCCAAATTAATATATGAAATCTCCTAAGTTAGATAACAAAGAAGCTGGTAGAGCTGCAATTCCTGAAAAACTTTGACTAGAGTGAAAAAAAGAACACTTTTACTCAAAGTTTAAATCTAAAACCATAGATAAACTCCTGTTTTATTTTTATTTATATTTTTTGTTGTTGTTGGTTTGCTTTTTATTTGTTTGGTGTGACATTTGTTGTTCCACAACTATCATGGTCAAAGTAGTTCTGTAAATCTTTTAGAATCAAATATCAAAGTGATTCTGCAACATTTCTAGTTAAACATTTCATGTTCTAGCACTTTAAGCATGCATTTGTAACATGGTAGAGAATGATGCACTCACACTAATACAGTCAAGATAAGACGGCTTGAAGGGCATGACAGTTTGCAAGTCCATCTATCTATCAAAATGTGAAACACTTTAACCCTGCTACCCCCATCAAAGAGCCCCCTGACTCTCCTAACACTCCAGCTCTGCCATGTGCAGCTTAAACAGAAAGACCACTGAAACATTTCAGTGTAATTGAAGGGGAACCAAAGATCCCTGCGTTCTTCCTGGTCTACCATTTTCTTTAATCAATTTCCTCTCTTTGGTCCTATATCATCCCTAATTACTTTCCCTTTCCCGCCCCTTGCGGGTTCCTCCAGGAATGAGACGCTACATACACACACACACTTAAGGACACACATCAACACACAGTTATTGCTAGCCCCCTGCTGCAAGCAAGCAATACCTTCGACATCAATACTCGTTGCCCCCTTCTGCTCCTCCAGCATGAACAATGAAGAAGGCCCACTGGCTCCAGAACCCCATGAAGCAACCCCTGACCCTGCTTACCATCCTGCTAAACCCCTACACACAGAGACGCTTGCTAACACAAACATACACACCTACACATACACGTACACACAGGTTTATATATCTAACACTGAAGTTGCAAGCTTTGGCACATTTGCACATGACAGTCTGCAGTGAATATAGGGAGGATGGGGGGAGGAGGGGTGAAGGGGGAGGAGGGCCGCTTTAAATACCAGCTCAGCTTGTAATCACTGGAGTTTGAACTTAAAAGTTTTCTTGTGTTTGGAGGTCAAAAAGCCAAAACACTCATTCGCTCCTTTCCTTCTTACCCGCTGCCTTCTGTCAGTCAATTCTCCAATAAGGTCACTCTGATCCACTAGCTACTTACATCCAGCAACTCCAAGAATTCGGAACATTTTCAAAAAGAGTCAGTGAGTAAGGCAAATTAATTTTGGCATGAGCTTGACCAGTTCCTGTATTAAAAGTTCACTTTTATTGATTGTTTTATAACAAAAAAAATCTGGTATTTGTTAATGGTTTCCAAAAGAATTCATTAAATTTCAATTGTGACTTGGTTGGGGTAATGTTGAGACAATGCCTTGAACATTTCCACAAAGTGTTGCAACAAATGTTTACCACAGGGCATTGTGTACATCTGGAGAAGGCTGAATGAAATTACCCTCCAAATAATACATCTTTATTGGACTTCACATCTCCTCAAATATGACCACCCAGAGAACACAGCCCATACCACCCACGCAGTGTGGAGTGGATTTATCACTCAGCTGATGTCAGTGTGTTTGATGAATGAAAGCAGCTTACAGTATTGGCATTGTTACCCTGTTTGATGGGGAAGTGAAACGCCAGAAAGTCCAATATAAATAGGAACTGGGCATGTGAGAAATAGAAAATGGATGGTGTTGTTGACGGCCGGCAACAAGAAGAGTAGCTGCCAAGGAAAGTTAAGTATTGTAAAATACAAAGAACTGAAATGTTGCTGTGTAGTAAAGATGTTTTTAGCAAAAAACATTCCCATTTGTCTAGTGCCCTTTACCAAAACTGCATTATTCTATTATTGCCCTGCTCCATTATCTGGTGATTTGTAAGGAGCTGGCACAGCTAGAATGGGTAATAAGTGGTGAAGTCATCAGTGATTTGTTGTAGGCAATACCATTTGACCTGGTGCAAGTTGGTTCTAAAGTTGTACAGTCTGGCCCATGGGATCCATCAGATAGGTGCTGGGCCACAGTTGACATCCAAGATGATTTCACTCATGGTTGATTGACCAATGATCAGGGGACGTGGCTGGAAGGACTTCAAAATGACTCAGACAGTCCATGTCTGCATGGATATTGTCCTTCTGAACGAGTGTACCATGGTGTCTCTTCAGGGTGGGTAAGACACAAAGATAATGGATGTCACTAAGAAAATGCTTTCTGAAAGGGTCCCTTCCTAAAGTCATGACCCAAGAGTCTGTAGACGATCATACCTGTTGTTGCACTGCTGTGTCTCTCTCCACAACAGTAGCAGGATGAAGCATCTCCCCTTGCAATGCCAAAAAGGCACTTTGTTGATCTGGAATGATTCAGATCTGAAATTCATTACTGGATATGATATAACACCACTGATCATTAACATCTCTGGGTCTTTCTACCAAGCTGTTCTCTGATCTGGTAGCTGAAACACGGGACGATGAACCTGTGTGCACAGTGAAACTTATGGCTGTAAAGAGGCAAATACCTGTGACAAGATGGCAGGTGCAGATGTCATAGGGTTCTGTAATATTAAGCAGACGACACAATAATTCACCATATGTGTGGTCTGTCTTGATCAGCTGAAACCTTTTAAGAAATATTTGGATGCTCTATACCCAACATTTGACTAATGTGAAGATTGCTTGACCCACACACCAGGCAGTAACACGATACAACATCCAGCTTCATGGATGCTCAAAATGTGACCACTATGAAGCTGCTGATAGTCCTGTATCTACAAGGCGTCTTCTGTGTCTGCCAAACCTTCACACACTGTTTTGATTGACTGCTGGACTCTTTAGAAATTACCTAGGCCTTATCGATCAACTTATGATACAACTGATGTGCTTTTTTTGCCTTTTCTGGAAGTCTCAGCCAAGTTTCAAATCATTTAGATATCAGTCACTAGTCCACATGTGTGCCAAATGAGGTGCAAATCGACGTTCCAGACACAGCACTACAGTTTATAGTGGTTTTTGGTTATAATAACTGAATGCAGATTGTACCGATTCTTTGTTTGGAGAGGATATCTGAAGCACCGAACATAACAGCAATGGTTGCAGTTGAAAAAGTTGTGGATTTTATTTTTTTGATCTACTACAACTTTTATTGTTTAGGAGAATTTCATTTGTATGTTTGTCCTATTTATTAAGTATTTCTTTTCAAATTTTTAATATCTAAGTTTGGTGAAAATGCATTGTAAGGGTTCTTGGTTACTTCAGGCCTGCTGGCAATACATCTTTCTGTTTGAGTTAGCTGCTAGTTAGATAGAAATATTTGCCTATATGTTATTTCTTTCTTTGCTAGACTTAATGTTGTGCAAGCTTTGGCTTGTAATACATACATTGAGTTTTTATTGTCTCAGGTGTGTCCTGTATAAATGCCCCTCCACCACATCAGACTAGGGACTGCCGATATATCTAGGATGAGTTGGATATTTTAATATGATGATTGATTTTACAACACAATATTTTATTGGTGTTTTCCACACCCACATTGGCTACAACATTTGACAATTTGCCGGCTAAGCATCGCCTGTGTTTTCTAAACTGTAATGAAGGTCATTCATTATATTCTGTTGTTTCACAGTCTAAAACATATCTTTTAAATTAAAAACATCAAGGGATTAATCAATCGCAAAACTAAGTTATGGCCTGACAGTAGAGCAGGACTGATGGATGTAAGACAGAGGTTAATCTTTCCGTCTGTCGCAGGATGCCTGCTGACTTTCATCTTTACACACACACGCGCGCACACACACACACACACGCACACACACACACACACACACACATTTGACAGGCCGCTGATGTTGGCCATCTAGTGCGGTATTAAAGAAAGAAGGTGAAGACAGACTCAAAACAGATTTTGGCTCTAACTTTTTCTGGAGCATTTACAGGGGTTTAATGTGCAAATGATAATGCTTTATCCAACTCTGTGTGTGGTCAGGTGGTGTCCACACACATGCACATCAATGCCCACACACATACTGCTCTCACACGCAGACTGACTGACTGAGTAGATGATAGGGACCTTTTGGTCCTTTTTAGATCAAATCAGTGGAACCGTTGGACCTGGAGGCAGTGAGCCTTGATGTCCTTCTGTTTCTAGACTTCACTGTGGCCTGTTCCAGTAACCCCTGAGCAAACACAGACTATCAGTGTGTGTATTTAAGAAGGAAAGCAGCAGTAAAAGCAGGAGCTGGGAACACGCTCTGTGTGGAGTATAAAAGGAAAATTAGGGGTATTACCTCATTGTCATTTACATTAACGGGATTAAACATTAACTATCAGCTTTAAGGCACCACTAATGCTTATGTTCTGCTTGAACATATAGGTACAGGATGTGTGTCACATGGTGCTAATGACTGGGAATTTGTTTGCTCATTAAACATCGACAGTGATGTTGTTTCTATCACATTGATGGCCCACCTGTGACTCTCTGTGAGCGTGTTTGTATGCACCAAGTGTATTTGTCTTGTACACATGCACAAAGACGTGCACTCAAATAAAGCCCACTGACACAGGCAGAGACCACCACAGACGGCTTGCAGATGTGCCCCTGGCCACAAGCAGAAGTAGGTCTAGCAATCATAAGTGATAGCTCTCATATGCCATATGGCAGTGAAATCTTGCATCATTCCTGTTCTAAAATATATGATCAGAGATGGATAAAGGATAGAGTACTATTTCATAAGAAATGAACAGAGTACTTTTATTTCCTGAAAGAAATTGTTCCTGATAAGATTGGTAGTTAAGTAGTTCCGCCTCAGCAGTGGTTTGTGTGACAGCAGGTGATTGATTTTGTTTGTGTTAAGGTTTTCTTAATAATATCCGTTTAGCCTGAATGGGGTACCCACAATAGGAAGACCACCATGTCCTTCTATAAAATGACGCTTGACTTTTTTTTCCTTACACACACATTGTGGTCCATCTGAATGGAATCCACATTTGTATAATATAACTCTGACACGATTTGCAGATAGGACCCAGATGCAAACAGGTAAGAAGATGTTGATTTATTGAAAAAAGAGGCAAAATATAATAAACACTAGGAACTGATGGCTGGGGAAAGAAGACGGGAAGTAAGGCAGAAAGACTGAGGAGCCAGCAGAGAATAAAGGAAATCAGAGAGCTTAGATACAATGAGGAGGGATGAGAAGTGACACTGAAAGCCTGAGAACCAATAGGCGACAAACTGATGCAGGTAAGAAGGAGAGAGCAGGTGAAGATGATTAGCAGTTGGGATAACAGAGAAGGTTCACAAAGGTATAACAGAAGAGAAGACTGGACAGAAAATAATTATAGATAAGAAAAGTAAGAACTAACTAAGGATCTAAGAGAATAAGAATGGAGGAGCCTAAGAGAAACTTAAAGCGACATTGTGTATTTTTTTTAGTTAATTCTTAGCAAAAAACCCTTTGTTCTTTCAAAAATATGTGCTCATTCATGTGTAATTACTTCCACCTACTAATGAAAGTATTCTTGTAAGTGTAGAATCTCCTATTCAGAATACATAAGTGCGAGTCGCGCGAATGTCTGAATCCATGTTGAGCCTCCATCTTTGAAATATGTTCGCCCACGGGGACATTCCTGGAAATTCTAGCTCCACCTTTTCTCGCTTTGGCTACACTAACTAGAGGAGCTGGCAATATCCACCGTGACAAATGCCAGAGGGAGATTGTCTACTCGCGACACGGCAGACGTCTGACTATATAACTAAATGCAATGTAGTTTTCTAAAGTAACCCCATCACTGGAAGGAACACTGGACGAAGTCGTAGTACTGAAAGCCATTTTAACCTTGGCATGAAACGGCCACCGTATTAGTTAAAATGCGCTCTGAATGGGGGGTTGGGAGGTGGGGCTAGAACGTAATATTCAGTTGGTTCTTACACAATGTAGCTTTAAAGCAAAAGCACAAAGGGATATAAGAAGAGGGGAGGGAAACATAACAGAAACACCAGTAACTTTAGAAAGAACTTAAACCAGAGAACAATAATGCTAATAAGGGAATAAAGTAAAGGAGAGCCAACAGATGATAAAGAAGTAACAGATAAAAGATCAACACAATAAAATAGAAGTGACTTCACAACCTAACATAGATAAGAAAGACTAATACAAGAGTAACTGAGATAAGACCTAAGTAAATAAATAAGGAATGACCCAAAGACAAGAGAAACTCAAAGTACAAACACCTGAGGGTAAAAGAGCAAAGGAGGAGAAAACATAGTGAGAGGAAATACTCAAAGTAGGAGAAAACGCAAACCACACAAACCCCTAACGACACTAACACTAACAATAAGATAAGGTAAACTAGATGAGGAAATGAAATAACTGAATCTCAAAACACAAACACCTAAGGATCCTAACAAATTCAAGTTAGATACAAGTGAAATAGTTTTGCAGGGGGGCAGAAGCCTATTCCACCTGTAAATAGGAGAGAGGCAGAGGACACTGACTAGGCTATTACTGCATCATACACAGGAACACATGAGAACCAACCGTTCATGATCAAAATCACAGCTAAGGAAATTTTTAATTGCTAGTTAACACAGCATACATGTGTTTGGAATGTGGGAGGAAGCATATAATTGATTGGGAATTTTGTCCAGGCTAGGCAACCTCATGGAGCCAGGACAGAAGTGGGGAGCTCAACAGCAAGCACCTGGTTGGAGCCCTTTGCTTCTAAGGCTGCTGAGCCCAAAAAAGTAACCGGGACCACCCACCTGTGGGTCCATCACTTGGGAGGAGGAACGTCAGGGTTTCCTGCACGCTGGGTGGCAGGCGACATCCTAATTCTCGGCAGAAGGTTCTGGTTTTTGAGACATGGAATGTCACCTTGGTAATAGGAAAGGAGCTAGAGATGGTGTGTGGGGTTGAGCAACATCAGGTAGATATGGTTGAGATCACCTCCATGTACCTTGAAGAGGAGCTGGATTTTCTCATATGTTGGAGTTGCATGTGAAGTGAGATGTCAAGCAGTGGTGGAAGGCCCTGGCCAATTTCCTTGGTATTTGAGTTTGTTTTCCAATGAGTGAGAGAGTTGCCTCGCTGAGTTGGTGTCCAGGAAGAGGTGCCATCTGGGGATTCAGTTATTGTTCTAGGGGGCTTCAGTGCTCTTAAGTTTAGCAATAGTAATACCTGGAGGCGTTTAATTGAGAGGAATGGCCAAACATGTTGTGGGGGATAAGAATAACAGCAGACAGACTTTAAATTCTTTTCCAGATGTTTCCTAAGAATGTTCTGACAGCTACATTACTTTAAAACCTCTAAACCTTCACAGTAAAACACTGATGTTTTAAGGGTTTACACATGATTGCTGATTAATTATGTGTAGAAAAGTGAGACTTACAGGGGCTTCCATATATTGCTGCAATATTTTATACAACCACTGCATGAAGATAAAGCATCTATGTAATCCAGTAGTTTGGGGAAAAGGGAGTGCAGGTGCATGTCTCTGAACATCAGGGCAATTTTGAGCTGCAGAGTTTGCTGTCACAACGTTCTTCTTTAATGGCCATTATGTTATGACTTGATGTCTAACTTCCGTGCTCCATTTATCAGTCAGATATTTCTGAATATGGGAATTACCATAACTATCATAAGTTACAAGCCTGAACTCTACTGTAAAGGAAACAGTAGCCTATAGAGCTGATGATGTGTCATGTTTTTTGTGTGTCTTGCTTCATTTTTGAATTTGTCACTTTTTGCACTTCATTTTCAGTTGATTCCTTAGTTTTTGGATTACTAGTACTTTTCTTCTGTATTTAGTAATTTATATGTGTTTATATTCTCCTCCCTGGTTTGCTGTGTGTTCTGTCAGCCATTTTTAATTTACTCTGCAGCTTAAATATCTCTCAGTTGCTCAGATCCCCCTGTTAAGGCCACTAGCCTGTTTCCTGGTGGTTCTCTTGTGATTTTTTAGTAAAAAGAAAGACAAATATTTTCACCTCCCTGCATTTGGCTCCTGCTCTTTCTTGACAAAATAAGCCTTTTAATTGAAGCCTACATTAGAGAATCCACAGTATAGTTACAGAATAAATATAACAGACCAACACAAAGAAGAGCAGAATTATCCATATTAAAATTGGAATAAGCATCATCGATGATTTTCAAAGGTTTTGCCAAAAAATATGGTAATGGAAGTGTGCATTCCTGTTCCACCCCCTTTACTCTAAACCCCTAAATAAAATCTAGTGCAACCAACCGCCTTCAGAAATCACCTAATTGGTAAACAGCTGTAAATAACCAATCAGAGAGGCATCCAAGAGGTCCATGGTAACTAGAGGAGCTGGCAATATCCACAGCTGAGGTGTAAAAATAATGCTCTCGTTCAAAGAAACCTATAAGAAGTCGTATTTCAAAATTTGCCACAAGCAGTGTAAGGGACAAAGCTAACTTGTGGACGAAGATCCTCTGGTCAGATAAAATCAAAATGAGGTAATTTGGCTTGCATGCTAAATGCTGCATACAAAAGGCTGTGTGGTGAAAACTTCACATCACCCTGAGCACTCTGGACCCCACAGTGAAACACGGTGAAAGCAGCGTCATGCTGTGGGGATATTTTCCAGCAGGGAAAGGAAAACTGCACACAGTTGATGGGAAGATGGATGATGGAGCTAAATACAGGACAAAGCTGAGAAAAGAAAACCTGCCAGAGGCTGCAGAACAGCCAGAGCTTAAACACCCAGCATAGAATGGTTTGAATCCAAACATGTTTCAGTGCTTGAATGGTCCAATCAAAGTCCTGACCTAAATACAATAGAAAACTGTAACAACTTGGGAAAAAAAATGCTGCTCAAAGACACACAAAGACACACTCACTCTGCTCACAGATGCACTCAATTTTGAAATTGCATGCAATTTCGGAAAAATCAAAAGCTGGTGGAGACATGCTGCTAACAGTGCACACTTGCAGCTGTACTGGAATTGCAGTGAAAATTTGCTGCATAAAATTTTAAACTGGGGGTTGAAAACAAATGCATTGGTTCGTGTTAGTAAATAAACTGTAAAAGCACATATCCTTTTGTGTGCTACTTTGTGCTAGTCCATCATACAAATTCCCCTCCAAAAAACTTTAAAGTCTGTGTTGTCACATAATGTGAGAAAGTTAGCATGGCACGCTAAAATCACATAAATAAATAAACAAAACATCACAGAAAGAGGAAGGAAATATATTAAACAATAAAGTGCATAAACTACAGCATTTTTCATCTTTCTTTGTATCGCTCCAAGAAACCCCTTTTGATGAAAAACTTCTCACACATGATGAATGAAAGAAGAATATCCCTGCCCACAGTAAATGTCAGTTGAGTTTAAAAAAAATCTTTTTTTGGAACTCGAAAATGTGGCCGATTAAAGCTGAACCACACCAAACTGGCCAGTATCAACTAGTCTCCTCTGTCATTTAAATCCAAATGATCCATCATTAGCAGGAGGTCTGGCCTAACGACAAGCTGCTCTGATAACCAACTTGATATTCCAGTCTAGCTCCACAAATGAGTCATTTTCATAGTTTCTTTCCTTGTTTTTATCCCCCACCAGAACTATTTTCTGATCTGGTTCCAAAAAAGTGCCACACTGAGGTCGGCGCGGCGTTTTTACTGTTAATCACAGGCACTGTTTCAGCTTGTATCGCAACGTACTTCACGAGCAGTAATGACCATAAGGAGGGCCATGCTGGAAATGGGGGGGGGGGGGGCTGAGGTGGGTTGGGGTGTCCAGCAATGCATCACCGATCTCCCCAGCGCTTTCATCTTCTCTGATAAGTGCCATACCTAATCAGGTTAAAGGAGCACATGCCACGGAAGGGAAGGAAATTCCGTCCAAAACGGTAACGTATCTGTTCCGCTCTCATGCATCGCATTCCTCCGGCTAATTAAGAGTAAATGTCTGACCCTGGAGAGAAAACGTCCACATTAGTCCAACCAGTCAGCCGGTGTGGTCCATCTGCACTCTCTCTTTCACTCACCTCTCCCACCCCCACCTCACCCTAATTTGGCACTCGGATGAGAAAAAAACATAAGGGAGTTCTCAGCAGGTTTGCTATTTTTTCCTGCAGCTCCCGTGGTTTTGTTTCTCCCAACGTTAGGCCCCATCATTACTGACAGCCTATCAGTTGTGCTTATAGCGGATCATCTAATGCTGTAGATCTCTGGGTCATGGAGTCATGCTCTTTTGATAGTTTCCCTCACTGCTCTGCCTTTGTCAGGCCACAAACACACTTCTCAGAGATTATCAGTTGGCTGACTCTTAAAGAGGCTGCTGATCAGCTTGTTTCAACAAACTTTAGGGATTTTGGTGCAAAAAGAAGGGGCCTTCAAGGTGCTCGAGAAAACATTTGAAAGCGTGTTTCAGTTTTATATTTTAATCACTTGTTCCTGGTCCCATTGCAGACATTTCCTGAAAATGTTATCAAAATCCTTTTGAGTTATGTTGATAACTAACAGACGGACAAACAAACCCTGGTGAAAATAAAACTTTCTTGGCGGAGGTAAGAAAAATGAAGACTGGTTTTAAACTCGTCTCTGGCCATAACAGAAGAGTATTTTCAGGTCGTCTCTTTAACTTGTTATCAGCTGGTTTCAGACTGTGTGCAGACGACAGCCTTTAGCTGAAGCATCTTTACCTTGCTTCCCATTAAATCGTGACGAAAGATTAACAGTGAGTGCTGGTTACCAATTTTTGGATGTTCTCTTAAAACCCTTCACCCATCATTTTATTCACTCTGGAGCTGAGTTTTTTTCCTGCTTGAATACGCCTCAATCAGATAATTTGGTTATGATTTGAACTGTAGAATATGCAGTGACATAATATTGTGCATCAGACCAGAGATCTGTCTAAAAGTTATAAAAGCTTCCATTAGCCAATGAGACTACAGTAAGGAACCATATCTCAAAGATTGAACCAGGCCTGTGAAAAGACACTTTTTTTCTTTGTTGTTAGCAAATTCTCAGAAACCCAGGTAAAGACCTCTGCTTTTTTACATATTTCAGTGTTCTTAGATTGGAGATGACTCTTAAAACTCCCAAAGTTTTTAAATTAAGCTTCTTTGTGTAGATAACTGACCATCAAACAAGTGCTTTATAAGGTTTAAAAGTTTTGAATATCGTTATTTATCCAATTTCATCCTCTCAGTCAACAAGTAGTATGTGGTTATTAATTGGTTGTGTCTTGTTTGCTTTATTTATTAGACTTTAGGATTTTCTTATTTAGTGCAGCTGATCATTTGTAATAGGTGGACATTATTAGTAGACTCAGTATATTTCCCTATAAGCCCTAGTAAACTGTTAGATCTTCCATAATTGACATTTCAGCCATATAATTTAAGAAAAATCTCATTTTGAAAGGTCAAGAATTGATGTTAAGATTAAATTTGTTTCATTTCTAAGCTACGAGAATAATCTCTGCTTTTATAACTAGTGAAATTGGTTGAGTTATTGACGTTTAAGTAATTTAAGCAGCAGATATCTGCTAGTGTTAAATACGATGTAGAATCCCTTCAATGAAGATGCAGAATCCCTTCAAGAAAATACTGATCATGTTTTTTGTAGCTTCTTTGCTTGAAATGTAAAATGTTTGCTACTCAGTAATTTTTGTTCTCCAACATTTCTGCATTTCACAAAATGTAATTTAAAAAAGACTAAAAGATTTCATGCTTTAGGTGTAAAACAACTTAATGTTGTTACAACCAGTGTGCTGTAACGAGGAACAAACAATAACAGCAAAGTACAAAGGGACAAAATGAACAGGCTTTGATTTCAGTGAGACACTGAAATATAGATTTTAATGTAGTAGAACAGTTAACCTTTAGCTGAGTGTTGTCGGCATATGAATAGGAAGAAACACAGTAAAACAAAGTAAAACTGGCCCCAGAATGAATCCCTGTGAAACGCCACAAGTAAGGGGAGCTGAAGAAGGAACCCAGTCTCCTAGGTTGGATTGTTTTCCTACTAAGGAGTTTTTTAAACCCTCAGTAGGTAAACAGTCCAATAAAGACTTAAGTCTCCTTATTTCAGGGATACATTTCTTTCATTTCAGAACCTCTCCGGCTTATTTTAAAACCATAACTCTATATGGAAAACATATTGCAACAGATTCAGTCCAGGCATTCAGGAAAAATCTTTTCCCAAAAATGAATTTCATGTCATTGTCAGTTTCATGTCATCATAAATTTCAGAAAGATCTCCCACCCCGCACTCTGACAGTTAAATCAAAACAGTCCTTGGTAATTTGGCTGCTTCCATTCAACGTCTGTGTATTTATAACAGTGCAAAACCGACTCTCTTTAAGTCTCATCAGCTGACGTACGCACCCCGCCACACACATAGCAGCAGGAACCGGCGCAGTGAGATACTCTTGAAGTTGTTTACGTCTCATTGCTGAAAGAGGAATGTGCATGAGAGGGACATCGCGATCCTGACCTGTGTCCAAGTGGACGGCAAGCCACACTCCATGTGTTCGAAGGTAGACTGTGATCAAGTGCAACATCAACAAGAGAATGAAAAGACATGTCCAGAGGGAGACTGTCTGCTGAAGAGCGGTCTGTGTTTAATGTCAAGAGTCTGCCGTCGGCCACAAAGCCTGTCACTTCAAAACACACCTTACGCACATCCATACAAAAAAAAGTTTAAAGACACATTTAAAACCAAATATGATGTTCATGTCAGACTGTTCTGTGAGAGATGTATTTAAATGTGAAAGGGCAAATAGAGAGTAAAGCACCAAAAAAAGCTGCATCAGTCAAGCAAGATATTTAACAGGGACTAGAGATCTGACTGGATTGTGAAGCTGCTTCAGCATTATGACCACTCGTAATGATTAACGCACAACCAGAACCAGACATCAGTTGGTGACCATAATGATTTTACCACCATGATTGGTAAAACAAAAATCTGATCTTTTGAGATCCTTCAAGAAGAGTCAAGTACTTTGTGTCAGTGAAGTCTGAGGAAGCTTCCAGGGAAATAACTATATATATATATATATATATATATATATATATATATATATATATATATATATATATATATATATATATATATATATATATATAGTGGCTTGCAAAAGTATTCGGCCCCCTTGAACTTTTCCACATTTTGTCACATTACAGCCACAAACATGAATCAATTTTATTGGAATTCCACGTGAAAGACCAATACAAAGTGGTGTACACGTGAGAAGTGGAACATAAATCCTACATGATTCCAATAATTTTTTACAAATAAATAACTGAAAAGTGGGGTGTGCGTAATTATTAAGCCCCCTTTGGTCTGAGTGCAGTCAGTTGCCCATAGACATTGCCTGATGAGTGCTAATGACTAAATAGAGTGCACCTGTGTGTAATCTAATGTCAGTACAAATACAGCTGCCCTGTGACGGCCTCAGAGGTTGTCTAAGAGAATGTTGGGAGCAACAACACCATGAAGTCCAAAGAACACACCAGACAGGTCAGGGATAAAGTTATTGAGAAATTTAAAGCAGGCTTAGGCTACAAAAAGATTTCCCAAGCCTTGAACATCCCACGGAGCACTGTTCAAGCGATCATTCAGAAATGGAAGGAGTATGGCACAACTGTAAACCTACCAAGACAAGGCCGTCCACCTAAACTCACAGGCCGACAAGGAGAGCGCTGATCAGAAATGTAGCCAAGAGGCCCATGGTGACTCTGGACGAGCTGCAGAGATCTACAGCTCAGGTGGGGGAATCTGTCCATAGGACAACTATTAGTGGTGCTCTGCACAAAGTTGGTCTTTATGGAAGAGTGGCAAGAAGAAAGCCATTGTTAAAAGAAAACCATAAGAAATCCCATTTGCAGTTTGCCACAAGCCATGTGGGGGACACAGCAAACATGTGGAAGAAGGGGCTCTGGTCAGATGAGACCAAAATGGAACTTTTTGGCCAAAATGCAAAACGCTATGTGTGGCAGAAAACTAACACTGCACATCACTCTGAACACACCATCCCCACTGTCAAATATGGTGGTGGCAGGATCATGCTCTGGGGGTGCTTCTCTTCAGCAGGGACAGGGAAGCTGGTCAAAGTTGATGGGAAGATGGATGGAGCCAAATACAGGGAAATCTTGGAAGAAAACCTCTTTGAGTCTGCAAAAGACTTGAGACTGGGGCAGAGGTTCACCTTCCAGCAGGACAACGACCCTAAACATAAAGCCAGGGCAACAATGGAATGGTTTAAAATAAAACATATTCATGTGTTAGAATGGCCCAGTCAAAGTCCAGATCTAAATCCAATCGAGAATCTGTGGCAAGATCTGAAAACTGCTGTTCACAAACGCTGTCCATCTAATCTGACTGAGCTGGAGCTGTTTTACAAAGAAGAATGGGCAAGAATTTCAGTCTCTAGATGTGCAAAGCTGGTAGAGACATACCCTAAAAGACTGGCAGCTGGAATTGCAGCAAAAGGTGGTTCTACAAAGTATTGACTCAGGGGGCTGAATAATTACGCACACCCCACTTTTCACTTATTTATTTGTAAAAAAATTTTGGAATCATGTACGATTTTCGTTCCACTTTGCACGTGTACAATTATATATATATATATATATATATATATATATATATATATATATATATATATATATATATATATATATATATATATATATATTTATGGGTCATGCACACTGCTGATTCAGGCTGCCACTCAACTGAGACAGGGAGGGAGACGTTGGCATATATCAGGAAGCCTGACTATTGCAACCAAGAAAACACAGTTTGATCCATTGATTTGGAAATGTTTGAAGAGTATTGGAAAACTCATCCACCCTGTAGTGGACAGATGACATATTATTGGGAGTTTACAGAAAAGTAAACAAGCAGGGCAGACTAAAAGACAACAAAGACCACTCCTGGATCTAATGTACATACTGTAACTTCAAGTTCTTTGTTACAATGGCACATATTTTTTATGTAAATCTAAAAGCACAAAAAATGAAGAATTTGAAAAACGTAATTTACTGAAAGCTTTTAATTCCACTGTTGCCTCATGCATTCTCATTCAGAAGGAATGATTCCAGTGAAGTCAGTGCCTTGATGCAATCGGTTGGGTTTCCTTAGATGAAAAACTTTTGACCAAATTGAATAATGAACTGATCTTGGCTGCATTTTTTTCAAACAAGGGTATGTAATTTATTGTAACCTTGAATCTGTCTGATTGGGTTAAATTGACTCCCTGGACTGGATCTGGATCTGTTTGTCTTATAAAGTGTCTTGAGATGAAATTTGCTGTAAACTTTCACTATATGTTAATACATTGCATTGAAACTTTATTGAATCAGTAGTTTTGTAACAAGATCATTTCTAGAAAGTACACAGTGGACCCCTGTTCGTGGAGGTTGAGGACTACAGCCACCCCCTCTAAACACCCTTATAATTGCCAATTTTAATGATTCAAACACCAAATATTCCTTAAAATTTGAAACTGTCTTGGTACTACCACAGAAGCTATTATCTACAGTCTTATTTCTGCACCAATTAGCACCAGCTAAAATAAATGGCACACCTGGATTGGCTGATTTGCAAATGCCAGCCAATAGCATGTCAAGCAGCATTTCAGCTAGGTATTTCCCCTTCCCTAGCTGCATTTTCTTTCAAATATTTTAGATATACAAAAAAAAAAATCTCAATTGACAAATTTTCTGCAAATAACCTTGAATAGGTGGGGGTCCACTGTAATCTTGTGTATTTTGGCATTAGGTGCAGTGTGTTCTTACATTACAATGATCTACTGGGCAGGTTGGAGGAAAAAAAAGATCTAAAAGACTGGAAAGAGTAAAAAACTAAGGTAATTTTCACACCTGATAGTCCAGTAGACTCTGTTTGACTGGGGACCAAAATTGTACTAGTGTGGTTTTGTATGTTTTTTAGCTGCTGCGGTTTGCTGTCACACTGCAGTTTGTCAGACGAAGCAAACCTTTTGAGCAACATGTTTACCTCCTTGCCTGTGGTGGTGCTGCACTGAGAAGTACTCAACACAGGGACAGTTCCTGTTTTATGAAATGTAAACAAACATGGAGTGGCATCAGATTTTTGTGGTTTTAGGACTGCTCTGTCTCTGGCAAATGGGCCAGACAAATACGTTCCACCATTGGGCTCACCATGAGCAGAGAATGAGGCAGAGTTGTTGTCGTGTGGTTGTTTTGGTTGTATTTACGCAGAACACCTTGCACAATAGTCTGCTTCCTGCTTGGCGTTCACATATGCATTCAAACCGCACCAGAGTTCACTTCAGCAAAGCTGAGACCTAGGGTTTTAGAGTTTGCTTTTTTGGTCCGCATCAGAGTTTGATTGCGCATTCACACCTCCCCATGGGAACCAGACTTTCAGGGCAAACAAATTAGAGTTTAATGAAAGTGGACTAGTGTAAATGCACCCTAATTATACCCACCTCTAAAAACCTAAAAAAACTGGAGTTTTGGCAGTTTGCTGGCCAAAGCATACAGTTATGTATTAACATACTGTAATGCCAAGGTGGAGAGATATCAGCAAAGACCTGACAGAAGCAACAACTGCTGCTCTTTAAATTTGGGGATTAATACGACAATTTCCAGACCATCTGGTATCCATCATTTTATTCAGAGAAATGTTGTTCTTAAGTGAGAAACATTTAATAAAGCTTCCGTGCTTTCCAAGAATGGCCATTGCAGCAATTGCACTACAAGGTAGTTTCATGTAATACATATACACATAGGCGGTCTTAACATAGAGGCATAGGTAGGCTTAACCTGGGTGTCTAGTGTCTTTTGTGTTTTGAGAGTAGAGCGAATGTCAGGGTGTGTTTAGTTCCCCTTCTGGGATGGGGCTGGGGGGACTGCCTTGGGGTCCATGGGGCTTTGTGGTGCTGTGGCCGTGGGCCCCGGGTCGAACCTGCCATGGCCTCCCTCCCCTGGTGGATCCCGGTGAACAGCAGTGCCTATTGGGGTCAGTGGGGGAGCTGGCTCCCTGGGAAGACATTTTGTCTCCCAGTCCTTCCCTCCCCATTCCTGGACACCTCTGTCCACCCGCTCCATCCCTTTACCACTCATATAGGGTCTTGGGGCATGGGCACATCACTGGGGTGCGAGGAGGGGCTTCCCTCCTCGCAATCCCGTGGTGTCCTGGGTCCCAATTTTAATATACAACTTAGACACTCCCACTTATAACATTCTCACGCGACACATATGTAGGGACTTTGGGGTGGGCACACTTTTCGGCATCCAGAGGGGGAGCGGTACAATCAGCTTCACCTCTGGTGCCGGTGCCCACTGTTAAACCACATATAGACACTGAGGGCTCGGGGTGGGGGTTGGGGGATGTGTGGCTGCCTTCCCCACATCCCACCCCTCTGTTTTAAATGCACATTATAACAACATGCATCAACACCATACTCGAGCGGGAGGATGGAGGCTAGGGATCTTTTCACACCCCTGTTCGCTACGGGCCATCAGGGGTCGGGGTCCGGAGGAGGACAGGCGGTCTGGTCGGGGACCCCCTACCTAGAAGGTAGGGGGTCCACCTCCCGGTCCGGGGGATGGTGGCTCTACTGGGGCATCGGTACCTGGACCTGGGAGCATAAAGTGTGCATGGGGTGTGTGAGTGAGGGCACAGCGTCATTTTTTTTGGGTGTCTTGGTGAGTCAGTGAGAATGTATGTGTTTAAGAGGGAGGGAACGTATGACTGTGTCAGTATGTCTTTGTCTACCTGTCAGGTTGGATCTTGGTCTGCCCCCTCGCCTGGCGCACCTCAGGCCTTACACTTAATGGGGGGCCTATTTCCCCTCCGTCACTCCCTGCCGGTGACGGGGGCCCCTGCCTGCCGGTGCATCGGTGGTCAATCCGGTTCGGACCTGGTGCGTGCCTGGCCGGGCCTGGGGGGGCCGGTGTGTCGGTCGGCTGATGCGCTGGGCCGATATCTTCTTTTGGTTGGTTGGGGCACCTCTTTTAGAGGTGCCAGGTTTGGGATTGTTGGTTGGTGCCTGCTCGGTGGCTCGGTGGGATGCGGATCCGGCGTCTCTGCACGTTTGATCACCTGTTCTGTGCGCACCGTGCGTGGCCGGTTCATTGGCGGGTTGGACCAGCCCTGGCCCTCGTTGGATGCCAGGGTGCGGGATCAGGACCCGGGAGCTGGTACAACTTGGTGTCCAGATGCTGGCTGAGCCTGGCCTGGGGATGCTGTCTGTCCCCTGCGGCTATCGGTGGGGCGCTGGGATGTTGGCGGTGGGGATTGGCCTAGGGTGGAGGCGGCGCGTGGCGGCATGAGGCGGCGCGTGGCGGCCGGCCCCTCGTCGGGCGGTCCCCTGTCGGGTCCCTGCTGGGGGATGGGGTGCCCCTGGGCCCCGGCTCCCCCGGTCCGTTGACCGGTCCGTTGACCGGCCCGCCCCGTTGCGGCTGGTTGTCGGCGGGGCCCGTGGGCTCGTCACTGCTGCCCCCCGGGCCCCTGCATAGTGGCCGCTGGATGTTCCCCTGGGATTCTCCTTTGCTCCTCTCTTGGGGATGCGGTCGGCCCCGCCCGGGTCCACATGGGGCTTTGGCGGTCCTTTGGACGTCTTTGCTCCGATCTCCTTCATGTCTGCATCGATTCCTGGGAGACGGATTGATGTCTGCTCACACCAACTATCGAACACTCTTATGGAGAAACCTTATATGCACCAGCATGCTAACACACACACATAGATGTGGGGTCTCTGGTGTTTAAGGAAATATTCTTGGGCTGAGTTTATCATTACTAGAGCTTGATTAATCGGTACCATGAGTTTTTCTGTGATATTGTTGTTGTATTTTTATATCTATTTTTGTGTGATGTGGTTGTGTAATTCTTAGTTCACAATGTTTGGTTGGTTTTGTCGATGTTCCTTTTTTGTGTTTTGTTTTGTTTTTCCCCCTCTCTCTGCCGTCCTGTGGGTATGGAGGCAGACTTCAATGTCTTCCTGTGTTTTCTTTGTTCCCCTTCCTCTCTTGTATTTTCAATTCACCCTCTCTCTTGACATTTTGTTTCTTACCTCTCTTCTTCATCTTCATTTTTTCTTCTCCTTAATTTTCCGTCTCTGTGTCCACAACATCAGGAAATAAAAACCCCAACAATTCATAATAAAGATTTTTCACACATATATCAAGTGGAGTACTATAGCAAAAGCTGTACTGCTCCGCTTGTGAAAGTAAATCTGTTGGGCTTCTACATGGTACTCAGACACCAATTCTGAGCTCCACACTGCCAAACAGGACACTAAAAAAAAAAAAAAGAAATACGTTAAAACGTTGAAGTAGTAGTTACAAAGCCCATTTCATGGTTATCTCTCGCTACACATGCACCCCCCTATTTTCAAAATGAAATGGACTAGTCCTCTAGTACATAGCAGTGTCCAACGAAAAAGTGACCTACACCCCAGTCCAGCTGGTGGTGCTAATGCACCGTTAAAGCAAGTTGCCAACCGCCATAACACTAATAGAAGAAGAAGAAGAAGGAAGAAGTGACAGGAGAGTGAAAATGAAACGGACGTACCCAAGCAGATCAAATAAGCAGAAGAAAATAAAATATGCTGACAGGTATTTGGCAACACTGTCAAAATTAATTTTGTTTTCCCACAACTGTTGGGGATGATAATACAGATAGGAGCATTGCAGGGAACCATAGACATATATAAAGAATATATCTTTTTTATTTTATTTATCTTTATAGATGTCTATGCAGGGAACGCTGTGAGCGCACACATTGATGATGTGTAAATGTCACTATTTTTCTTTCAGCTTCTTCGTCGATGTCTCTTAAGCGTTTCCATGTGCGCACACATCACAAAGGCGAGCACTACAGGTAGATCTGCTGTTTCGTCAACCATCTTTGCAATAATCCATTTGTTTGTTTACATCTTGTGTCATATCCACATACAACCCCCCACAGCCCCTCACCCCCCAGACATTCACCAGGATCCTCCGGTACATTTCTTGCTGTGTGAAAGGAGCCAAAAGGCAATGTTCCGGAAAAAAGTGGTGCATTTGAAAACACAACTCCGGTTAAAGACCGGATGGAATTGTCCGCAAATATTCCAGAACTTCTGTCTGAAAACGGCTATCGAGAGCAGGAAAAGAACAGAAAAGACAGGAGATGAAGATGAAGAAAGAGAGCAAAAGAGTAAACATGGGTATGAGGATGAGGAAAAGAAAGGAAGGGACAGAGACACAACAGGGAAAAGGTAATCATTTAACAATGCAACAAATCACATTATATTATAATCCCAATGATTGACTGCTGTTGTTTTTTGTTATCTCCCACTTCATAGTAGAAGAAAGAAGCCAACCACCAACCTCTGGATAGCTAAGGTAATTGACTTAAACTTTTATTTGACCAAAAATTGGTCCACAGTCATTTTGTTCATAGACCATGTTGTTATTGAGAATGTTTTTGTAAAATTATTATTTTATAGGTACAGCTCCTACATCGGTGTTGGGATGTTGGTGTGAAGGCTGTAAGAAGAGGTCAACAAGTAGGACTGATATGGAGAATGGACAATTTCTTTTCAATTTCTCTTCTCTCTCATAGGCTCACTCACTCACTCACTCTCTCACAATCATGTATATAGTATGTTTGTAGGATGTTTATAGTTTTGAAACAGTTCAATAAACAGTGCTGGTTTTCCTGGGATTTTGGCAAAGACTTTTTATCTGAAATCTTATTCTCTGATGTTCAACCGTGACTTTTACTTTGTGTAGTGCTACACACTTTGTTTTCGAAGGAGTAAAGAGTATGTTGCGTTTAATGGGCAAGGTTTTTTTCCCCTCTCCAACGACCTTTACTTTTACTTCCTCATTCATTAAATTGTATGAGGGGGGGGGGCCCATACATACCTTAGCCTTGGGCCCCAAAATTTGCTAAGTCCGCCACTGCATATACAGTAGAACCTGCAAAATACCAAGAACTTCATAATAAATATGAAATAACTCTGTTAGCATGCTAAGAAAATGTTCTGACATCTTGAATTAGAAAATGAACAATATTTGTGTTCTTAATTAAAAGGACAAAAAAAACCATTTATCCATCAGTTTTCTATACTTGGTTGTGAAGCTGGTGGTGCTACTGCTTCCTTTTTTAAGTGCTTAATTCACAATTTTGTGTGGGTTTTCAAGTGTAAATATGTATACAGGTGATTTGCATTCAAAACAAACCCTAAATCTGAGCTAACGTAGCTGTTGCTTCCTGAAACAAAACTAAACCTAGATCAATTCTAGATATTTATATTCTAATGGGAACAAATGAATATTTGCTGTCATTAAACATGCAGAGAATGAAAAAGTTTATTAGTTACAAATCAAACCTTCAGTGAAACACAATGCCTGCTTAAAACACACACACACAGACGCAGGTCGGCGGTGTGTGGTTAGAGCCTCGCTGGAGTCAGACAGCATGATGAAGTGTGCAGAGGCCAGAAGAGAAAGGAAAGTGCTTCCTGAGCAGTGATGTGTGACAGGAGATATGAGAGAACTGGTGCAGGGTCAGCCACCGCTGACAGCCACCACACCTCCTGACATCCACCCAATACGCTGGGAGTTGTGCACAGCAGATTTGGGTCAGTGGAGCCTTGAGATGTGTGGGCTCATCACATCCGAGTGTGTGATAATCATTTAGTTGGTGTGTGTCTGTGTGTGTCCCTCTCTGCTTGTGTCCACACTATAAGATTTCTTGAGGAGTAGTAGGGCCCACCCAGGTAGTCCTGAGTTCTGGGTTGTAGATTCAGTTCGTTTGGGCAATGAACAGGTAACTGAAACCTTAACACCCGTTGCCTGCAGCTGCTTCATCTCCTCCCTCAGGAACCCAGCCCTCTCTTACATGCTTTGTGCTTTGTTCCTTGACCTGCAAAACATTAGCACTACAATGACCTCAACAGAGAAATCTGAGTCCGTCAGAACCTAACGGAGTGGGACGAAGGGGAAAAAGAGGAAATGACAGCTAAACCTTGTATAAAATGTGTAATAAATTGCTCCTCATAAATGGGGCTTGCAAATACATTTTTTAACCAGCTACTTGGCTTGATCATTTTTCAAAAGTATCCCTATTAAGGCGGTGGCGGTCAAAAAGGGAGGAGGGGACAGCATGTAATAATGGCCTGTCATTTTTCATCAACATTCCTAACAATGCATGACCCAGACTGGAGCCAGAACACTGAGGGAGGTGACATGGTGCACAGAACTGCATCACCTAGGTCAGAAGGTCGAGCAACACAGTGATTACTGGGTTTAGGAGAACGTTCATACATGCGGGCGTCTATGAGTGTGTACGGGGGATATATTGCTCAAAGCCGTGGCAGGAGGTTTGTGGAACATAGGAACATCAGGATGCATTTCGTGAGAGAAACTCAAGCACACAAGCACTTGTGCTGTAGGCCCTGTGAGGATTTCTCCCCTGCTCAGACTCTTAAAGTACACCCTAAACCCACTCTCATGGCTCCTTACTCAAATTAGATCCCCAGGTCTAATCAGAGGCAGCTTGGCACTGTGGGTGGAAACTCGCCACAAACCTCATCTTCAAATGACTGTTGGTTGCTGACAGAACCCCCCAACCTCACCCCTTTAGTGTGTTGACTGGGCAGGATGGAGTGCTATATGAGGCTTTCTCAAGTCCCTTGACCACACAATGGAAAATGGGTGGAAGACCACACAACAATAAGTGATTTCCAACACAGTGGCTGACCTAAACTCTGACTTAAAATTGAAAAAACATGCTTCAATAATGTTTTATTAAAGAAAAATGTGCAAGGCTCCACAATAAGACATCCTGAACATGAATACAGTCCAATTAAATTAAAGGTTGAATATGGAACATTTTCATAAAAAGCTATTTAAAAAAATATAATAATAATACCTCCACGGGTGTTTCAAATGGTGCAAAATGAAATCATTTGAATTAAAATATAACAAAATAGAATTAAAATATAATAAAATATGAATTTTAACGGGCACGACAATGACGTAATGTTTACACCTACCGCCAGTAGCGGCCGCGGGATGCCAGATACGGTCCCTATGATCCAACTATGTGGTCGGTACAACTCGGCTGGTACTGGGAAAAATGGCTGAGTCTGCAAGTCAAGCAGCAGCTTCAGAGCCCTGGAGGAGATATCGTTATTCATCTCAGGAGAGGAGTGACCGGAGAAGAACAGAAACTAGAGTAGTTTTAAGGGAAGCCTACACTAGATGGTCCCACATAAAACATGTCCACGGCGTCGAACACACGCGGAAACGGCGACTTTCCTCCTGGATCGGTAAGCTAAGTCACTTGCTAACTTTAGCTGTCAGTTAAACTGCTCTAAGATACATTCCTCACTGGACACAGTTCAGGCTGGTCACTGGGCGTATCGGCAGCTAACCAGGCAACCCAACAGCGGGAATTATTTTTCTATTGTTGTAGCTACAACTTAGACCCACTAGATGTCGCTATAGTGTTCATGTTCCATATTCAACCTTTAAATCAAAATACATTTGTTTATATGGCATTAATTCACAGCAAATGTCTTTAAGACACTTTACAGGACAAAGAGATCCTGTTTATTCACAGAAATATATACTCCAATCAGGAAGACAGATTCAAAGCCAATCATACAATTCAACCCAATCTTAATTTTTAAACCATGTGGTGAAGTTCAGTTTAAAATGCCAATTGGGTGCCTTACGAAACCCAAACAGTTGCATCGTGTGTCTGACTATGCAGCAATCTCTCCTCCTGGAAGTCCCTTTCAACAAAAAGAAAGCTCCAGCAGAACCTTGGCTCATGAATCCACAAAGCAGTTGAGAATAATCTAGCTGTTTTCAGACAGATGGGATAATTAACAGCACATTTAATGTAATTTGTCAAAATGTTACACTGTTGAAAGATTTTTACTGCATTGTGGTCATGCAGATGGATTTCTGTGTGGAAAAAAAACAGAGAGAAATGCTCATCTTAGTCTCATGGAGTCTTGGTTTGGCAGTTGCAAGAATGGCACTTGGATCGTGTCAAGTGTAATGTTTGGGGCAGAGACATATATGGTGAGGTTTTTTTTCAGGATTGGGGCCTGGCTCATTAGTTACATTGAAAGGAAATTTTAATGCTTCAAGATACTGTCCTTAGCTTTGTGTGAACAGTTTGGGGATGGTTCCTTCCTGTTCCAAAATGACTTTCCACCAGAGCACAAGAAAGGACCCTCAAGATAAGGCAAATGAGGGCATACTTCTGACTAAATAGGGTATTTTACAAACAATGGGAAAATGGCAACATCGTGAGTGCCTTTACCCTGAATTTATTTTCTTTGCCACCAACCAGGCACATTTGAATTGTTGTGGAGGTCATGGAGTCTGTAGGGTGGGCTTAATCCAATGTGAAGGGGAGC
This sequence comes from Valencia hispanica, assembly GCA_963556495.2. Classification (NCBI taxonomy): domain Eukaryota; kingdom Metazoa; phylum Chordata; class Actinopteri; order Cyprinodontiformes; family Valenciidae; genus Valencia; species Valencia hispanica. The sequence continues at coordinate 53,901,173 of OY747703.1, read as the reverse complement.
TAAAAACAGAGCTAGAAGTTGCAGGTAGCCATCCCTATTTAAAGTCTTCTAGCCTGACTGGGTCGACCTCCAAGTTAACCAACTGAAATAATCTTGGGTTTTCACCTGGGTGTAGCTCTAACCTACTCTTAGTTCCTTTTCTGTCAGTGCTACCTTTAAATTAGATAGAAATCAACCAACAATACACCCTTCAAGGCCACTGGAAAAAAACACAAAAAAGAAAGCAACAGAAACCTTTATGCATTCTCAGCTTTGCCAGGCCTTCATGATTATCACTTTGTGTGGAAGCATTCATTTTGCTTTCAGTTGTAAGACAGAAAGTAGTCTGATCCCCTTATTACACCAGTAATGATAGATTACTCTGGCTTAGAGTGAATGGTTGGCCCGCTGCTTTGCTACCTACACCACTGATGTTAGAGCAATTGGGTCCCTATTTAAAACTTGTGAAGGGTAAAATTGGGGCCATAGCTAGTCATTACAACACTGGCGAGTCTAATTTGGGTCATGCTTTAGTGGCTTTTAATGGGTGTGAGTACAGTTCTTTTGGTTTCCTACATGCAAGTGTCTTTTTGAAAAGGAAACAGATTCCAATATTCTGCTACCTCCAATCAATAAGGAATAGATGAAATAATACTGTAAGTCATAGCAAGATGTTATTTTTTAGTCAGTCCCTTAAAATTTGACATCTGTTATGGAATAAAAACATTGTGTTAAGCTAATCTACACCACAGTGTAAGATGTTGCATTGACTGACCAAAATGGTCCCCTATTTATCACAAAAACGTCATGTGTAGCGAATTTCTCTGCCTCTGCTGCTAACTGCTCGACACAGCTGTTCAAACATAACACAGTCAATTGACCCATACTTTAGGAAAACACTCTGTTTTGGCAGCATGTGCTCGAATAATGTGTAAGGCAGCACATTAATGTTCGCCATAACTCACAGGACACTGAGGACCTTTTGAGACAGGCCTCAAACTCAAACACTGTATGAGAATGTTTGCATGTATGACACAAACCAAAACAGACAGCTGTTCACACCAGGCCACCGGACTGGGTCCAGAGATTTAGGTCCTCCTCAGAATAGTCGTTTCATCTGTTGAGGAGGTCCAGAGATCACAGGGACGGAGAAAATGGAGGGAGAGGAGAGTGAAGTTGCTTAGAGGGCCAATGTCAGGGGCCAAAAATAGCAGAGAATGCTTCTCACCATCTCTCTCTCTCTATGACTTAACTGCAGTGCAGCAATTAACAGGAGACAGTTCCCCAACATTGTGGGTCGAGTCCTGTGCTACGTTGTTGGTGACAGGGCCCAAAGCAAACGGTCCTTTAAAGAGCGAACAAGTGCCAAAGAAATAAGGGAGGGGGATAAGAACCGAAGAGTAAGAGCAAAAAGGGGTGGATTTGTCACACTTGGATCCAAGTGGGATTACCAAATCCTTCCAAAGTGCAGGAGGAAGCAAAGAGGAGGGAGGAGGAAACCAGAATGGCAAGAGGTGAGACAGAGGAAAGAGACAAGACAAACAAAAACGCTCTCATTGCCTGGATGTACATCCGTACCACATTTTCCCCTCAAGTTTCCAGTGCAGATGGTGGAACTCCCTAGTTGTCCTCCTATATTTACAAGAGTAAACTCAGACAGAAATCTGCAGTCTGCTATAATGGATGAACATTGTCCATGGAGGCTGAATTACACTGCTTGTACATCAATGAACCCACATTCAAAAAGATTAATTAATATATCAGCGAATGTGGTCAGTCACATTGGATGGTGACCTTCTATAAACCGTACTTTTTAAAGGGTGTGTTTTTTTTTACCACGTTCTTACAATGCATAAATGGTAGTCCCTTCCATTGTAGCTCTGGCTGTATGTTCAGTCCTTCAGAAGGGTAAGCCTCCCAGCTTCTCTTTCCCTGGTGAAAAAAAAACATTCCCACCTTCTCCCACTTACTTGTTTTGGTGTTGGAGTCTCATATGAACAAAGCACCCACGTCTGCATGTTCCTTTTCCTACTATGGCTTCTGGCAAAAACAGATTGAAATTCAACCAAACAACGTAGTCAAATTCAAAGGGCAAAATTTGTGAAGTGCATTACCAATAGTCCCCCTTTTAACCCCAAGCAATTGGAACTGCCATGTTGCTTTAATGTGCAATAAAAATAAACTTGATTTGATTTGACTTGCCTTGCCAACAGATGCAACGATTCATTGCACTGGGTTTTACTAGGGAGCAGTAAAGGAAGATCAATTCATGCTACATGTATGTGACATGTTTAAGATTTTTATTTGTAAAAATGTTAAACACATTGTATCATTTTCCTTTCGCATTATTGAGCTACCTCATGTTGGTCAATCACAGGGTCTGCAACTCCAGTGCTTGAGTGCCACTGTCCTGCAACTTTTAGATGCATTCCTGCTCCAACACACCTGAATCAAATGAATGACCAGGCCTCTGCCAAACTTGCTGGCATGCCAATGAGGTAATTCAGCCTTTTATTCAGGTGTGTTCGACCAGTGATGCATCCAGAAGTTGTAGGACAGCGACACTTGTACTGGGGGTTGTAGACACTTGGTATATCAAATTGAATCCTAACAAATCACAACACTTTTTCTTTGCAATCTGAGAGAATGTGAAAACATTCATGGGATACTGATACTTTTGCAAGGCACTGTAAAAATACAGAACAGTGAGAGGCAGACATACATGTTGATGTGTTCAGGTGTGGCGCAATGGGATGCTTGAAGTGTTTAAAACTAACATTGTTGGCCTATTAACAAGATCTGTCAGAGGGATTTTCAGGGATCAAAGACAAATATTAGTTCCTGTTCTTGGCCAGACGAGGGTTGAGAGGGGGTTGCCATTCCAGACACGGTGAGCACACACATTTTGTTGGGCCGTGGGCGTGGGTTTAGTTTGTGCTGGGTCTACTCATTACTCATTGCGCACCCTGAACCTGGGGTTGACAGAGAGGCTTGTGTCATACCCACTGCGCACTGACCGTTGTGTAATCTCTCCTGGGGTACTGGAATGAGCTTGTAATGATGACTGGTTTGATATAGTTTCACTCTGACACACATACATAGACACTCAGAAGACATTCATGCAGACACAGACAAAAGCCTGCTGTGATGTAAGTGATACTACCACACATCAGCTTCTGTACAGTTCATTAGAAAAAAATCAGGCCTGTAGGGGTAACAGTGCAGGGGTGAGGCAAAAATACTCTCTTGTTGTAATCCTTAACAAAAATACTCCAACTGAAATATTCAATCAAACTTTATTTATAAAGCGCTTTTCATACAAACATTGCAACTGAAAGTGCTTTACAGATTAAAATGACCCCACACAAACTACACTACCGTCCCTCCTCCACAGATTTAAAAGCATGATCACATTTATACCCCCTTCCCCACAAACCATCCCTCATGCGCACACAAACTCAAGAAAAACAATAAAATGGACATTGGGTCGAGTACAGATGAAACGCCATCAAAGGAGCCATCTGCACCGCCAGCAGCACATCAACAGCAGCAGCCAAGGCACTAACACAGGGTACCTAGAGGAGGCAAGGCTGAGGCCCCCACCTCCACCCAAGAGCTACCTGGGGAGCACCCAGGCAGCCACCACCGCTCCCGAGGCAGAGGGCTCACACAGAGGTAACACTGGAAGAAAGATTAAATAAAACAGGTTCAAATATGAAAATAAACAGTATATAAATATGACAAGACTAAGTAGTAAAACATTGATAAAATATATAAACAAGTAAAATGTGCAGAGCAATTAAGCAGACTATAATAAATAATAGTCAGGTAAAAGCTAGGCAACAAAGGTGAGTTTTGAGTCTGCACTCAAAAACATGAACGTTCTCTGCAGCCCTGAGGTTCTCCGGGAGCCTATTCCAGAGGTGAGGGCCATAATAATAGAAAGATGACTCATGAGTGTGTGCCCTGACTTAAGTGATGACAAGGAGACGGCTGCCAGAGAAGCCCAGAGACAGCGAAGGTTCCTATGGTAAAAGAAGTTCTGAAAGATAAGAACTGGTGATAAAAGCATTCATCAGTGTCTCCATGTTGGCCGGAGAGAGAATGGGGCGGACTCTGGCAATGTTCTTTATATGATAAAAATCCATTTTGGTGATATTTGTAATGTGAGGGATAAAAGTCAGCTCAGAATCAAAAACAACGCCCAGGTTGTTTACTTGTAAAGAAGGATTAAAAGACAGTGATTGTAGTTTTGGTAAAAGTTTCTCTCTCTGAGCCTCAGGACTGATGACTAAAACTTCTGTTTTGTCCTGGTTGAGCTGGAGAAAGTTTTTATCCAGAATTTGATGTCTAAAATGCAGTTAAAAAGTGCATCCATTGGCCGTGTGTCATCAAGAGACACAGATGTACAACTGTGTATCGTCAGCAGAACTGTGAAAGTTAACTCCATGTCTTCCGATGACACTGCCAAGAGGGAGCAAATGAAGGTTAAAAAAGCACTGGGCCTAAAATTGAACCCTGGGGCACACCACATGTAATGTTGTGGACCTTAGAGGAGCAGGTATCTAAACTTACCATAGAAGTCTGAACCATTTGTGAACAGCACCAGAGAGGCCAATCTGTTTTAAACAGGTTAAAAGAGTAGTGTGGTCTACGGTGTCAAAGGCAGCACTTAGATCCAGTAGAACCAACACTGTCACCCTCTGTGCATCATAGTTTAATCTGAAATCATTTAAAATCTTCAAAAAGGCTGTCTCTGTGCTGTGGTTCACTTAAATTTCTCAAGGACATTATGAAAGTTAATAAAATCATTACGTTGAATTAAAACAAGCTTTTCTAAAATTTTGCTTAAAAACGGTAAGTTAGATGCCAGTCAAAAGTTGTTAAAATCTAAATTGCTGTTCTTCAGCAGGGGTCTCACCACTGCCCCTTTAAAGGCGGCATGAAAAGACCCCCGTCTGAAGGGAGCAATTCATCAAGGTTAAAGTCTCATCTCTAAAAGATCCATAAAATGGCTTAAAAAAAATGAAGTAAGAATTGGGTCCTAAAGACATGTGGTGGGCTTCACTGAGGAGAAAACTTTATTAAGAGTCCCAGCTTCTAACCAGGACAAAACTGTCCAGCGTTTCCACTGGTAAAGACACACACTGAGATTTGTCTAAAAGCATGTTACTTTGAGAAGATAAAATATTACATCTGATGGTGTCTACCTTCCCTCTGAAGTAGTCTGTGAACTCCTCACACAGAGCGTGTAAGGGGGTTTTCTGAAATGCATTAGAAGCACCGTTAAATTTTTTGTCAGTGGTGGAAAAAAAGAGTTTTGGGATTATTTTTATGATCTGAAATTATTTTTGGAAAAGTATGCATTTCTTGAATGTCTTATTGTATGCTTTGAGAAGTTCTGTGCATATTTGATGGCTTATCGTGATTAAATTTTTCCTCCCTTTTCTCTTTGCCACTCTGCAATTTTTCTTTTGTTTTTTTGAGGTCTTCATTTCTCCGATGCAAGTTTTGAGTGTGCACTTTTAACTTTTAGTGGAGCAAGCAGGTCGAACAGGTAAAGCTATAGGAGGTATCTTTTCTAAAACTTCAAGAAAACTTGCAGCCACTTCAGGGGTTCGATGACGTTTCCTGACAGTTCTCACAGAACTTAGAGTTCTTTATTAAATTGAAGAAAAAAAAAATAGAGACTGGAATATGCAAGTCTTTGGAAGAATGGCGGAAAACTCGACTCCAGGTTCACTGTGAGATCTACAAAGAGAGACTGAATAGATATCAGCTAACTATAAAAGATGCTAGGGAATCGTTCTTTTCTGAAATCATCAACAGAAACATTAATAACGCACGGACACTATTTGCAACAGTGGAAAGACTAACTAATCCTTTAGTGACAGTAGCCCCTGAACTAAACTCTACCAGGGCCTGCAATGAATTTGCCAGCTTTTTCACTGAAAAGATTCTAACAATTAGACGGTCAATCTGTACCTCAATATCGAACCCACAACCAGTGCCATCCCCAATCAACAACAATTTAGAGAAAATGTCTGAATTCCACGAATTAAACCAGAACAGCCTTGAAAAAATCATTATCCAATTAAGCTCCTCCTCCTGCTGTCTTGATATCCTACCCACAGCTTTTCTAAAGAAGGTTCTTCCTGTTATTGGTTCTGATCTTGTTCAAATAGTGAACTCATCACTGCTATCAGGTGTCTTCCCTCAGGCTTTAAAAACAGCAGTTATTAAACCACTGCTAAAGAAGAAAAATCTGGACAACACGTTAATGCGGAACTACAGGCCAATCTCTAATCTCCCATTCATCAGTAAGATTATTGAAAAAGCTGTGTTTCAGCAGTTAAATGGCTTCATAACAATGACAAACCGTTTTGATGCTTTTCAGTCTGGTTTCCGCGCTCACCACAGCACCGAGACTGTCCTCGTCAAAGTATTTAATGACATCCGCATAAATACAGACTGTGGAAGAACCACAGTGCTGGTTCTGTTAGACCTCAGTGCAGCATTTGACACTGTTGATCATGATATTTTATTAGAACGACTGGAGAGCTGGGTCGGACTCTCTGGTACAGTACTTGGCTGGTTCGAGTCTTACCTAAAGAACAGGGACTTCTATGTTTCAATTGGAAACTTTTCATCATAACGAACAGAAATCACATGTGGGGTGCCCCAGGGCTCTATCCTGGGGCCCCTCTTATTTAATATCTACATGCTCCCACTAGGCAAGATTATAGCGACCAATAACATTAGCTATCATAACTACGCAGATGACACTCAACTCTACATTACAATGTCACCAGGTGACTCTGAACCCATTCAAACCCTAAATCAATGCATTGACCAAATAAATGGATGGATGTGCCATAACTTTCTCCAGCTGAATAGAAACAAAACTGAAGTGATTATTTTTGGACCCAAGGAGGAACGATCAAGAGTCAGCACACAGCTTCAATTAATACAGCTAGAAACTACTGATCAGGTTTGTAACCTAGGTGTAGTAATGGACTCAGACCTGAACCTCCAGGGTCACATAAAGGCAATAACAAGGTCAGCGTTCTATCACCTGAAGAACATCTCTAGGATTAAAGGACTGATTTTGCAACACGACCTAGAAAAACTCATCCATGCGTTTATCTTTAGTCGGATTGATTACTGCAACAGCATCTTCACAGGTCTGCCTAAAAAGTCAATCAGACAGCTGCAGCTGATCCAGAACGCTGCCGCTCGCGTCCTCACTAGAACCAGGAAAGTAGAGCACATCACCCCAGTTCTAAAGTCCTTACACTGGCTCCCTGTAGCTCAGAGAATAGACTTTAAAATACTTTTACTAGTTTATAAATCATTACATGGCTTAGCACCAAAATATGTTGGAGACCTGTTGTCATGGTACCAACCACCAAGACCACTCAGGTCCTCCAACTCTAGCCTACTAAACATCCCTAGACTCAGAACTAAACATGGAGAAGCAGCTTTCAGTTTCTATGCTCCCCTTATCTGGAACAGACTTCCTGACGAGTGTAGAGCTGCTGAAACTCTGAACTGCTTTAAATCGAGACTAAAAACCCATCTGTTTAGAATTGCCTTTGAGTAAATGATTGATATTATATGCGAGAAATGTGTTCATGCGCTCTTGCTTTTTTTTCTTCTCTTGCTTTATTGTGTATCATGTGTAATGTGTGTTTCTTTTATGTGTTTCCTTTAAATCACCAAATCATGTAAAGCATCTTGAATTACCCTGCTGTTGAAAGTGTGCTATACAAATAAAATTGCCTTGCCTTGCCTTTTTGTTTCCTATTACTTTGAATAGAAAAATAGAACTTATTTTCTCAGAATATAATTTCAGATTTTTGTGTAATTTGTGCCCTATACTACTTACAAAGGGAGCTATTATTGTTACAGGTTTATCTTCTAATAAAGATTAATCATTTTTATTTAGATTTTAAAGTCATTTCTGTAATGGTTGTGTCATGATTTAAAAGGGTTTTTTAAGGAGGACCCAAACGCAGCAGAGTAAAGCACAAAAAATGATTTAATAAAATAAAATAATACCAGGAACGGGAACTCAGGAGGGTACAAGCAGCAACAGGGAAAAATAGGAACCAGAACGGGCAACAATGAGGAGAGGTAACGGCAGGGGAAGAGCGACGACGAACCAGTGAGTAATGACTGAAGGAGAGGTGAATATATACTGGGGAGGAAATGAGGAAGTGACTGAGAAGACCAATGACCAATTAGTGAGAGGAGATGCAGGTGAGAGGGAGAGAGCAGGTGGAAGTAATCAACTGGGACAGGAGGTAAAATGGCTGGGAGACAGAAAACTAAGAAACTAGAAAATTCTTAAGAAACTATCTTAAGAGAAGACTAAGGAGAACTCTAAGGGAAACTTAAGGAAACACTGGAGAACAGAAGGAGGAATTAAATAAAGAGATAAAGGAAACACAAATGGAAAAGTGGACATAGACAGAGGTGAAAAACATCTACAGAACCCAGGAAGTGCCAGAATACAAAAATATAATTAAACTGAATAAGAAAAACTACCAACTTGAGACACAAACCGGAGGGTACCTTGGGGTAAAAAGGGGAAGAAAACCAAGTGGAAGGAAAAACTCAAACTTGCTACACAAAATCCAAAGACCATGACAGGTTGACTTGTAGAAGCTGATCTGAAGATTTTTTAATTATTCTTTCCAACCACATAGAGCAGGAGCACATTAAATATGTAAGTCAAAAGTCTTCTTTAAGTAATCAGAATATGATTGATGTGTTTAAGGATTGGACCAAGTTTCCTCTTTTATGGAAATCAAAATAGGGTCACCCTATATTTAAATTGCCAACACACATTTCCTTTCCACAGCTTCATCGGGCTGGTAGGGAGTTGTCAGCCAGCTGAGCACTATTGGAGGCAGCAAGAGTCCGGCCCAGGGTAATGTCTGTCACGCTTGTGCTCCTGGATTAGGTGCAGCGTTGAAATCCTCTGCTCCAGCTCGAGAACTTTCTGACTGAGTTTGACACAGGTATCACACCCACGGCTGCAGGTAAGTGGGGGGAAAGAAGTTGTTCACGTACTGCTTATGTATTAAAACACCCCGATAAAAGCATCTGATGATTAAAAAAGTTCACAGAGCAAAGTTAAAAAGCAAGGTGCAACTATGATCCCCAGTCTATTATCGAAAAGAAAACAATTTAAAACTAGATAAAACCGTATTTGTGTGGAGCTGGTGTTGGCAGGTCTCACACATGCTGACGTATGCGCATTGGTTCTAATTATTTTAAGACAAAAGGTTATGGAGCAAAATACACAGAATCCTCATGAAAAGTACAAGCTGACCCTCCAGTCATTGACCGAGTTCACAAACTGGAGGACAGACAGGAAACTCTTGTACCACAATGAGACACACAAACTGTACAGATTGTTTAAATGACAGGGTCATTCTGGGATATTTACCAGACTTTGCTGTACCATCAACCTTTATAGCTTGTTTTCATATTTTTTATATTCTGTTATTTTAGTACCTTTCATACCTAACCCAGCTTTAGATTAGAATTAACTTTGCGTGACACAATGGTAACCGATGCAACAAGTTCAGCATCTAACGACGAGGGCTAAAAGCAGCAGTGCAACTGAACAAGTAAAATTCCTGTTGTCGTTTGTCTGAGATCAGGTAGTCCAGGTAACAAGTGGCCAAGAGGAATCCTGACAAGATAACCGAACCACATGCAGTACGTTCCACACTTAGAACCCCTGTTAAAGATGTGTAAAAAGCATTGATAGGATTCTGTGGCTGTGTGCTGGAGAGTGGGTGTGCACGTGTTTCTTCCTAACTTCACTGCAGGGTGTGTCAGGCAGCTGCTACCAAGGTGCTTCCAATCAGGACCTCATTAAGTCTCCAGCTTAAAGGCAGAGTGGATCCTGGAGGCTGGTGCCAGTTAGCTATCGCTCATAGCGTAGTACATGGCCAGATTAACTCCTGGAATTCCAAGTGAGACAACTTCTCAAGATTTAGAGAATCTGTGTACTCACCTCCTTGTTCTCCTTGTAGATCCTTCCTGGGACTCCAGCAACCTCACCCCGGATCCTTCCAAGAGAATTGCTTCATCAGTCTGGTTCCTGCCTGGTCAGCCTCCACACCGATCCCCGCTTGTAAATCCCCACAATACTTACCATCGTTGCCGTCACCTCCAAGCAGCTCGCCTGTCGACACAGAACCACCTTCACATACGGAAGGTCTACGATCATCGCACACCCACCTCCAGCCAACCTCAGCACACAGTTTCCCACTTACCTCCTCTAAACCACTGTTCCCTGTATTCCAAGTAAGATCCTCCTTAGAACATTATTCAGATTTTACAGAACTCATTCAGACACATATTAACCACTTACATGTTCCCTCCTCCAGTCCTGTTTTTCCACTCCCTGGTTCCTCCAGAGAGTCTACCCTCTAGTTCCCTTACTTTTGACTTCTCAAAAAACATTTAAAGAAAAAGGGAAAACCGTTTGTCTGCTGTCTGGAGTTGTTGCCGATCTTAGTCATTAAAACCGAATCATGTCAAGCATAGGCGGGGGTAAAAATGACTTTGAATGTCAAGATTTTTTTTTTAAATTGCTGATGTCACAAATATTGGCACCACTTAGGGTTTCTTATGGCATGGGTCTCAGCAGAAGTGTCAAGAAAGAGTGGTTCAATTATCCTAATGAATCACGGAACACATTCATCGGAACCTTGATCGGACTAAGGGGATTGGGGAACTCTCATGAATGAAAGGCTGGAGGATGCATAAGGAACTCTGGAGCTTTCCCAGGTGAGTGACAGGGTTGCCTCTTGTGGCTTTGCTTTGCACAAAGCAAGATTTTGATTACCCAATTTTTTTGGAGTCCCTGAATGATGTTCTAGAAAAGATGCCATCTGGGGTCTCTGTGCTCCATGGGGGCACCAGTGCCCATGTAGGCGATGATTATGTTACCTGACAAGGTGTTTTGCCAATAAATTTTGGAGTATTTGAGCTCAAAGTTGTTTTAAATGTACCAGGCCCCCATGGGCCTATGGTTAATTATTAACTCTTTCACTAGCAAGGACCACGCATCAAAGATAGAGATTAAAGGTTTATTGAGTGGACGGCAGGAATGGAAGTCTGGGGAGACGTGACGAAGAAGGCCAGGAGGTAGACTCAGTGTTGGGGTGCAGTCTTTAGGAGATCGTCTTTCTGTGTCTGCTCAGGACCCCCCAGACAAACCTGAAAGAAAGAGATGTTAGGAGAGGCTAGAACTGTAATTAAGCTAAAACGAGAGGTAGAGGATGAGGATGGAGGGATGAGGGAAGGGTCAATTCAATTCAATTCAATTCAGTTTATTTATATAGGGTCGAAGGGATGAGGGATGAGGGTCGAAGGGATGAGGGTCGAAGGGAAGAGGGTCGAAGGGATGAGGGAAGGGTCGAAGGGATGAGGGAAGGGTCGAAGGGATGAAGGGATGAGGGTCGAAGGGATGAGGGTTGAAGGGATGAAGGAAGGGTCGAAGGGATGAGTGAAGGGATGAGGGTCGAAGGGATGAGGGTCGAAGGGATGAAAGAAGTGGTTTCAAGGGGATGAAACTTGAGGGTATGGAGCAGTAAAGTAGATTGAAGTTGGATCACGGATTGGGTCGGGTAGGGAGGGCTGTGAAACGAACGTGAGACATGGAACATGAGGCGAGCCTGGCTTATATAGATCGCTGATTGATAATTGAAGTGCGAGAGATCTGGGAGGCCAGGTGGGTTGAGTTAGTGTTGATTACTGCGAATGACTAGAGTTGAAGCGTGGTCTTGCTCCTGAACTTAAGCTAACAAGTTAACTCCATGTAGTCGTATCCTCAGACATTTGGTAATATGTTTTGGACACTTTGGTGAACAGTGGGGCAGAGCTGTCAACAGTTCACCACCTAATAGTGTCAGAGGAGGTGGTGGAGGAGGCCTCTGGACAGACCGCACAAAACAAGTGATGAGAAAAAGCTAGGATTTTCTGGCAGAGGAACACGACCTGGACATCTTTAACTTGCAGTTTTGGGAGAATTTCTCCTATTTTCTAAGTGAAGTTTGGGACATAGAATCTGAATGGACCAGCCTGAGGTCTTTGGTACCTACCACAGGACCAATGACCAACCTGCTGGTGGACACCCGTGATGATGCAAGCTGGAGAAGGATGCCTTTAGGGCTTGGATATATTTAGGGATACCTGAAACAACAGATGGTTACCGGGTGGCCCAGAGGACTGCATCTTGTTTAGTTACAGATGCAAAAACTTGTCCTGTTAACATTTTTCTCCATAAATGTTCACTCAGCCATGAGCATTCCCTTGTCTTGCTGCACTTTGGGGTCTCAAAAAACAACAACCATAAAAAATTTACACAGCTTGTAGTTGGATAACATACATAAAATAGTAACATGGTCAAAATGCTGACTTGTTTAATATTCGTGGATACAGTTATGTAAATTTCACAAGATTAACATATAAAACTAGAAAAGCACACTGGGAGAGCGCAGAACTCAGCCAAGGCAGCTTAGTCCATCCCTCCAGACGGAGATCTGGATCACCCCCAAAATCTAATCACTTGTTCCTGGGCCCACTTTGGACATTTCCTGAAAATCTAATCAGAAACCATGTACCTTTTTGAGTTATGTTGCTGACAGACAGACAGACAGACCTTCGCCCGGTCACTCAGCCCCCCCCATCCCCATTTTGTTATCTAGTTTTAACTTTCGGTATTTTTCCAATAAATGAGACGCATGGTTGTGTTCGTGCTTTCGCTGTGCTTTTTCAACAGAGAGGGGAGATTCTTTTGCTGTGCATATGCGCCAACCATAGTGAGGCTGCTGCACGAGGTCTGTGAAGCTCTTTGAGACGGGAAAAAAGTCCACGACAGCACTGCTGGTCAGGGGGTGGATACGCACTTCATGTCGGATCAACCCTAAAATTTAATCAGCTGCTCCTGGTCCCATTGCAGACATTTTCTGAAAATTTTATAAACATCCATCCATAACCTTTTGAGTTATGTTGCTAACAGACAGACAAACAGAAAGACAGATGGGCACGAAAACATTAACTCCATGGTGAAGGTAATTAAACAAGTGAGATGGATTTTTTTTTATTTCTCATAAAACTACATAATTTTGGACACTAATCTGCCCTAAGCTGCCCAATAATTGTGCACACGTATATATTCTCCTTGGGAATCTAAGTCTGGGGTTTATTAACAATTTGGATTTACTGTGATCTCTGTAGTTGTTCAGCAATGCAATTAATTCTCCAAAATACAACTTTCCTTATAATTGTGGACACGGTGTAGATCAGGGATCTCCAACTCCAGACCTCGAGAGCTACTGATCTGCAACTCTTACCCCTCCTTTCCACCGGACGCGTAAGCGGCACGTTACAGGAAATTTTGAAAATTTCCGGTTCCGAGCCGTATATTTCCTGTCTCCCCTATCCAAAATGTAGAAATGTACGTGTTTCAGAGGCGTACCGCGTAGAAAATAGGACTGCCGCGTATATTTAGAAAAGTGCTGCGACATGTCGCTCCTCAGACGCGGCAGACTCGTGCTGCTTTCGCCTCTGGTGGAAAGGGTTCTATTGACTACAGTGGTGGCTATCTGCTGCGTATGACGTGCTGCTCCTGTAACGTGCTGCTTGCGCATCTGGTGGAAAGGAGGGGTCAGATACATCCCTGCTCCAATACCCCTGAATCAAATGATTGAATAACCTCCTCCCCATGCCATCAAGTTTGGCCTTGCAACAAGTCATTAATTTTATTCAGGTGAGTTGTGTTGTCATGTTTGACAGTGCAGTTATTTCCTGTCAAGCATAAAGCCTGTACAATAATCTAACATCAGACGGGAAGGAATGCATGAAGCTGGTTCAAAAACCTCCAGCAGCTGAAGAGACTAAAATTACTCATGGGTTTCATGCTGTTATATATTGAGGTTAAAATACCTGTCTGGTGTCTGGGAGCAGCATGAACTCCTTTTTCTATAGTTATTCATTTATATTCTTTTTATTTAGAGCTATTTTGCGAATTAAACATTTGAATCCACATTTGTCCTTATTGTTAGTGGCCTCTTTCAAACCTTACCTCAGTGGGCTGCCTGAAATAAAACAAACCAAAAGTTAATCCGAAGATAAAAGGTTAATGTAGGCAGGGGAGCATCCCGAGTTAAGGGAAAGGGCCAAATGATAATCTTGTGGTGCAAATCAAAAACAAGGACAGAGTTTAAGTTTTCTTATTGTCTTGTATAAGGGGCATGGTCAGGAGGAAGGGAGATTAATAAAAGATCCACAATGAAAAACAAAAATGACATGAGCATAAATAAATGTTCAAACTCAATGAAGGCCTGTGTAGCACACCTTGACCATGTGTGGCTGGGGTGTTGGATACATTTATAACAACCTATATAAATTTTGCACTTAATTGAGTCTTCAAGTTATTTTATGCTATTTTCATGTTTTTATCCCTCTAGGTGATGTTGGTTGTTTCTTACAAGCAGAAGCAATCAGTGTGTTTACATGTGCATCTAAATCTAGCTTTTGGCAACAATCGAGCTAATACCTTAACCAGAATGGGAGCGTTTCTCCAAGTTTAATGTCATGTTAGAAAATCAAATTATTGAATAAAGTGCATTCAATAATAGGGGTCGCGTTAATCGTATATTTTCCTCTTTCGATTTTTTCTTATTTTCCTTAGCTCAATTAGGAGCAGGCCAGTTCCGTTCGACTTCAGCTGGATTAAGGTGTATACATGCATTTCGAAAATCCAAATTTAGTCAGACTAAGGCAATATTTTGGTTTCCTCTTATTTCATACAAACCCACTGAGTTTTTCTCATATTCAAACTTCTTTGATATTTAACAGGTTTGCATTTATTATTATTGTATATATTATATGACATAATGTCTTTTGAAAAGTGGGAAAAGTCCCCATGAGCAAGTTTAAAAGATTTTTCTGGTTTATTAAGGTCTTTGTTAATGGTCTTTTCCATCAACATTTGCGGAGCTGCAGATTGAAAGTAGGCATTAACTAACACTGATGAAAACTTATTACAAATCTATTGGTGCTAATGGAGAAATAGTCCTTCCCAGAACCATTAAAATTAACAAATTAAAGATGAAATTAATGTAAACATGATTTTTTGTTTCCCTGATAAACACTGCGAACCACCAAGATTAACCACCTAATTTTGAACTAACGGTGGTAACGCTCCTTGACCTGTTTATGTTACAGGATTCGCCCTCGTGATTTCCTCTCTTTATCACAAATGTTCACAAATGATGTGAATGACATCATCTTGTTCTGTGGAGTTGTAGCCAAACAGAGAGAAAAGCTGGACCAAGCATAGCATCCAGATCCAAACCCTCAGCAGTCACACTTTGGCCAGCGACCTGGACAGCAGTGATGGAAAACATGCCAAATACCACCACCACCATAACACCCACCCCCCGACTCCAACACTACCCCCCCTCCCGTTATTATTTCCCCCCTTCTCTCTGTTCATGAAAGCTTGATTACATCATCCTCTGTGTCCACATTTCAATAATACCTCTGAAATCTCCCACTGGCAATAAGACACATGGAGAAGGGGGGTAGGCTTGGAGGGGAAAGAAGAATGCTTTATGAAGAAAAAACACAATCTGAGGAAACACCGAGGATTCGCTGAAAGAAAACAGTTAAAAACATTTGCAACAAGCCAACAGATGTAGCTTTCTGTCTTCTTCCATCCTGATTCCTGCATCTACAGATGCAGTGTTAAGATTTGTTTTGACTTAAGCCGGTCAGCCAGGCTCTTTTCAGTCCCCTAGCTCATCATCCATCCAGTTGGGGGTGGGGGGGGGGGGGTTCTTCGCTCCTCACAGGCCCAGCCATAGCAGACATTTTTGTGGTGAAATCATTAAACCCACGTGCAGCTCTCTCTCTGTGGTCACTGGGGGTCGTGCTCCTCTGCCTTTAGCTGAATAAATCATAAAGTTTGCCGGGGGACCACACAAGAAGCCACCTCAGTGCAGCCAGAGCATCCATGCACAGGCACCGCAGCCCCCAGACCTTGTTATGTTTCAGAAAAACACCAGCGCTTAGGCATAGATAGAGGAAGAAAGACCACCAAAGGCAAAAAAAATAAAAAACAAAATACAACACTGGAAAGAGTCATAAAACTGTATCCTTAAAAGAAAATCTAGATGATATAAAACAGACAACTTGAATTTAATGAATGAAAATGAAACAATAAGAAAGCATCTCCTCTGGGCTCAGAAGTATTATAAAACAGAGATATTTGCTTTCTCTCTCTGCGTCTGGGTGACCTCGTCACACTGATCCTTCAGACAAGACATCTTACAAGATGAGGAAACACTTTCCTGTCTGAGGATCACATGCTGTCTGGGTTCAAATTTGCAGCATGTGGCAAAGAAAATACCATATATTACATGAAGTGGTCACTTCTAAAGCAGAAGGAAAAGGACTCTAAAGCTCTCGTTTTCATGGCAAATTGTACAGTAATGAAAAGATGTCTTTGTTCATCGTATCTGAGGAATCTTTTCTATAGTATTATATATGATAAAACGACAATCAATAGTAAAGTTTACAACATCTATTTATATTAATTAAGCGCTTAGATGTTGAAGATGTTTTTTTGTGTAGAAAATCAGTATAGATATTGGTTTGCGTACAGTTCAAATCAAATATTTAAATGCACTACAAAAAAGACACATAACCTTTTTTTCCTCTGTCTGACATTAATCAGACTAACCCTTTCCTTTTTTAGTGCAGTTCTGATAACCTAGACTGCTTCCATTTGCTAAATCCCAGAAAGATGTTTTAGAAAAAGATCTCAAACTTTTGTAGCTTAGAGGTTCACATGCATTTTTTTAGTATTTGGTAGAATTGTTTTTAAACTGCATGTTGTGCAAGACTCACTGTGGATCATCCATCCATTTATCCATCCATCCATCACCTTCCACTTATCTGAGATTGGGTTGCAGGGGCAACAGGTCCAGGAGGGAACCCGACTTTCATCTCCCCAGCAACATTCTCTTGCTCATTCTAGTGGATCCCAAGATCTTTCCAGGCCAGATGGGATACGTAGTCCCTCCAGTGAGTTCTAGGTCTTCCTTGAGGTCTCATCTCGGTGTGACATGCCCAGAAAATCTCCAAATGAAGCCCCCAGGAAGGTACCTGATTTGAACCACTTCAATTGACTTCTATCTATGTGGAAAATCGGTGGCTCTAATTTGCACCCACTTCCCCAGATGATGGAGCTAATCACCCTAAAGACTGAGTCCAGTCAAGCTCCAGAGGACGCTCAATTCAGCCGCTTGTATCCGGGATGTTGTTCTTTTGGTCATGATCCATGTCTCATGACCATAGGGTTAGGGATCCAACCGTAGATGGTCTAGTAAATGAAGAACTTGGCTTTTTGACTCAGCTCTATCTGTGGAACAGCGGAGGATGACAATTGCTTACCAGCCATAGGTCTTTCGCTTTTGTTCTGCAGTTGATATGCACATTTTGCACAAACACCTTCTGCTCTGGAAGACAGAACCAATCTCCTTCCTAAACGGCATGACAACTGGACATGTCGAAGCTATTTGTACCTGCATATTATTATCTTCACAGATGCATATGGCACCTTCAGCCATCTGGGAATTTTTGAGGCTTATTTGGGATCATTGTCATCCTGTAACACCCAGAGTTACCTCAGTTTGTGTCTTCTTCTGGTTGATTTTAATGTGAAGTTGAAGAATTTGTACATAATCTTTCTTCTTGAATTTTCCTTCCACATTCTGTATAAAACCAGTGCTCCTGGGCGCAAAAGAGACCCACAGTGTGATCCCACCATCACTATGCCTGACAGTTGGCAAAGTGTTCTAATGTTTAAATGCTTCCTCCAAACATTGTTTGATAGTTAGCCTAATCTTTGTCTTATATATGTCAATAAAAATGAAACTTCTCTCTAGGCTAAATTTCATTTGAGTCTGAAGGAGTCCTTTTTGGAGCAGGAGTTTATTTCCTGGTTGGCACCCTCTCAGTCCATGGTGGTATGAAACTGGCTGCACTGCAGATGGTGACACTTATTTTCCAAAGGTTTCCAGTCCTAGGTAGCTTGTGGTTACTGAGTTGTTCCGGAAAATTCTAAGCAGTTATTACATAAACTTTTGCTAACTAATTGAGTTTTCCATAATAAATTATTTGAGTTATTTGTGTAGGTTTTGTTGTTTTTAACGTTTTTAACAAGTTTCTGTTTGATTCCAAATTATATCAAAATGTTGTCATTTTGTCTTCTTTGCCCTTTTGTTTGGTCAGTACGTGAAAAAAACATACATGGATACATCTGGCTCACCGCTTTTGTGCAATGTCTCCTAAAAAGTAAAACACAGAAGTTAAAAGACTGACTCTGAGTCTTACAAATGTCAAATGACATACATGAGTCCACACAAGCAAGAGCCTAAATTCTAGTCATGGATGTTTTGTGGTTTCAATTTCCATTTTTTCTTACATATGCTTTTATACAACCACCCTTGAGTGACTGTGGTTGGAAGGTGTTGAACTGAAACAGGAAAATCAGTCAAGTCTTCACATTTTTCCATAAAAAGTGATTGGTTCCCAAAGGACGAAATGTATTTTCCAAATGCCTGCTCTTCATAAATAAGCTTCTCAAATGTGTTGCTTGAGTCAGTAGGTAACATTTACATTGGTCCCCTATTAAATAGTCCCCATTTTGCAGACATCTTTTCATGCAGAATTTTATCCAACTGAATTAAACTGAGTTCAGTACTTTTTTGGATTCATAATGATCCTTAAAGCTAAAATATTGTCTTTACTTGAAAGCATGAATAGATGTTTTTAATGGTGCTTCATTAAAATTATGCATTTTGACATAGACTCCTTAATGAATAGAATATTTTTTGCAGAAAATCTAAAATAGTTCAACAATAAACTAAACGCGTTTGATTTTTTAAAATAAATTATTTGTCATTCATGTTTTTATCATTTAAATTCCTACAGTTAAAAAACAATACAAGACACATATGACAACAATTTAAAATGTTTTACCTTGAATTGTTAGGGCTGCCCTCGGATTAAACTATTACCATTCAGCTCAAAATAGGAATATTGAAAAAAGTTCAATATCTGTTACTCATTTGAGACAGTGAAACATCTGTTTGTCCAATATTTCAAGCAATGTATTTCTTGTAGTTTTCAGCATCTCAGAAAACGTAAATATCGTGAAAAAGTTCGATTTTGGAATCTCATGGTTTCACATCCTAATCAGGTAATTAACTCATAAAACCTGAAAAAGTTTTCTAAGGGTCTCAATGGTCTCTCAGTCTGGGTCAGTAGGACACAATCATGAGAAAGACTGCTGACTGACTATTTCATTTCCTCTCTGCTGTGTTTTTATCAACACAACCGGCTACCAGAATATTTTAGTGCACTTCAGGCTTCCTTCTGCTGACCAGCTTTATGGAGATGCTGGTTTTATCTTCCAGCAGGACTTGGTACCTGCACACCCAGAAGCTGAAGGAAAGGAAGAAAGGAGGGAAGGAAGAAGGTATAACAGAGTAGGGACACGTTTCTAATGGGAATAAAAGTAGGAAGACAAATGTTTTGGCAAACAATGAAATCAAATTCCTCATTTCATGTCTTCTCATTTCCAGACTGCTTAGGAACCTTTGTTTAATAAAAAAAATATATATTATTCCCAAAATGAAGGCTAATCATTTTTGGTGACTTTGTTGCCTCATCCAAATCAGCTGTTACTTCTCGAAATCAAGATGACTTATACATTCTGTCATCGCTTTCATCACATTCTCTGTCAGCTGAATAACGATGATGGTGGTGGGGGTTGTTCATGTGTCATGGTGAGAAATGTAAGCTGCAGCCTGGAGAAATAGGTGAGGTTGGACGCTGAAACTCTACCTTCACAGCTAACGGAGGCTGTAGCACCTCTCGACCCCAAGCCACACATTTCTGTGTGAACTTTGGCCATGCGACCACACCAGATGAGCTGGTTACCCCTTCAAGCAAATCGCGCACTCGGATACACACAAACAGCATCTTCTCAGACTGCCCCTGGCCTTGCAAATAGGCGGCCATTACCTGGAGATTGTATCAGTGTCCGTTTGTGTGGGATTCTTTCTCCCTGGAGTAAAGCTCAGAGGGCAGGCGCCTGATCTTCTGTGAAATGTTAATGTGGAACAAAAAGGCTGAACTAAGAGTGTAACAATACTTGAGGCCAGAGTCATTGCTGAACAAACTCTATCCTCTTTGGCATCAGTTGGCATTTGGGCAAGCAGATAACATTAGATTTGAGGGATTTGCTTTTAAAGTGTGTACTGATGAATATTTGTTAGATTACTGAAGCATCACTTACTATATATATAAAATGCCATATGGTCATTAAACTGGGACAAAATTATCTAACTTAAGCTACAGAATAAGTGTCTATCAGTAGTGGTATTTCAGTTTTGAAGGCAGTAAATTGCCCAAGGAATGCAGCCTGTTGCCTTATCAAAGTCTAAAAGCCTGGGATCTGGAAATGACTAGCTTTGTTGAGCGCTTAGTCTATCTGTCCAGTAATTGCACATTGTAAAACTGTCTATCTGGGCTTGTTGCTCTCCCCAGTGGCCAATGTAACCATCTGGCCTTTGCAAAGATCAGAGTAGTAGGTTATGTGAGACGTCAGAGGATAGGAACTTTGATAGCCTCACATGAAGTTGGCCGGTTCTTTAACATTCCACTCATCGCTTCAGATGCTTCTTACTGAGAGTCTGCGGGCATTGCCAAATTTGTTTAAGAGAAATCATCTGCAGTAAGAATATATACAAATATTAGGAAACTTTTGAATGTTGTCATGTCTACTTCACTTTTACTTTGCAAAAGCGAAACACCAAACACCTGCATGGAACCAGCTGTAAAACCTCACCAGTGTGCAGAACATTTCCTTTTAGACCCTTTTATAGTTTTTTAAAATCAGTTTAAAAAAACAGGTTGGAAACTTTTGCATGAGACTTTCAACGCCTGATACTTTATGCCTTGTCCACACGTAGCTGGGTATCTTACAAAACGAAGATATTTCTCTACGATTTGGCCTGTCATCAGGGGTGGACTGGCCATCTGGCATACCGGGCATCATCCCGGTGGGCCGTTGACCCAATGTGGGCCGGTCCGCTGTTTTTTTTTGTTTTTGTTTTTTTTTTACTCTCTCTAAATTCTCTCCAGTGGGGCCGGTCAATTGGCTACAGAGGGCTAGCAGTGTGTTGCCAGCATCGACACATATTATTGGTCTATGTTTGTCATCGTCAAACAAACATGGGCTGACAGCCTATGAGAGCCATGACAGTGCTGTCAATCACAACACAAACCAGGGTGGGCGGGGCCTCATGACATGGGCCGGAGTGATGGGACGGGATGCTGCTGAGCTGAAAATGAAGAAAACACTACGGTGGCGCTGAAAAAGTATGGCTCAAAAAGCTGTAGTCTCTGGAGGTTGAAGCTGCTAAATGTTTAAAGTTGACAGACCTATTTGGTGCCGGGGTCACCACCCCAGCAGCTGCTGCGCGAGGAGACGCGCATGTGGAGACATCCATGGTAAGTAACGTTAGCATGGGGTTGGCTTGGCTACATTTTTAGACATCCCCAAAATGAAGTCTAAAGCGGTTTTACATTGACTGCGATGTGACATAAATAACTGAATACTTGTTAAAACATATTAGCCCAGAGTTGAAGGGCTGACTGTTGGTAGTTGCGGTTGATTTAGTTAAATATGCCAAATTGTGATACTTTCGATTATTATTGTTCAGATGTCTGATGTTCAAAAGTCTGTGAGCATCTAAACAGTAACGAGATGTTTAAAGAGTTTCCGTCAGGTTTTAGAGCTCATCATAGCACTGAAACAGCACTGGTGAAGGTTACAAATCATATTCTCATGGCCTCAAATAATGGACTGGTGTCTGTTCTGGTTTTGTTAGATCTCAGTGCTGCTTTTGACAGTCGATCATAATATTCTCTTAGAAAGGCTTGGACATGTTGCAGGGATCAAAGGAACAGCACTAGGCTGGTTTAAATCATATTTGTCTGATAGATTCCAGTTTGTTCATCTAAATGATCAATCTTCTTCACTATCAAGGGTTACTTGTGGAGTTCCACAGGGTTCTGTGCTTGGACCAATTCTTTTCACCATATATATGCTTCCAATTGGTAGAATCATTAGACAGCATGGGATACATTTCCACAACTATGCCGATGATACACAACTATATTTATCCATAAATCCTGATGAACCCAGTCAGTTAGGAGATTACAGGAATGTCAGGAAGACATAAAAACATGGATGAATCTAAACTTTTTGCTTTTAAATTCTGACAAGACAGAAGTTGCTGTCTTTGGACCAGAAGTTCTAAAAAAGAAACTGATTAGTCAATCACTTCATCTGGATGGCATTAAATTGGCTCCCAGTAATAACGTAAAGAACCTCGGCGTTATTTTTGACCAAGACTTGACATTTAAATCCCATATTAAACAGGTTTCTAGGATGTCCTTCTTTCGACTCCGGAATATTGCTAAAATTAGAAACATCCTGTCCAGGAGTGATGCTGAGAAACTAGTCCATGCATTTGTTACCTCAAGGCTGGACTACTGTAATTCTTTACTATCAGGTAGTCCACAAAATGCCATTAAAAGCCTTCAGTTGATCCAAAATGCGGCAGCAAGAGTTCTGATGCATATTAAAAAGAGAGATCACATTTCTCCTGTTTTAGCTTTCCTTCATTGGCTCCCTGTTAAATCCAGAATAGAATTTAAGATCCTCCTTCTTACATACAAAGCCCTTAATAATCAAGCTCCATCATTCATCAGAGATCTAATTGTTCCATACGTTCCCAACAGAGCTCTTTGCTCTCAGACTGCAGGTTTACTTGTAGTTCCTAGGATTTCTAAAAGTAGAATGGGAGGCAGATCTTTTAGTTATCAGGCTCCTCTCCTGTGGAACCAGCTCCCAGTTTTAGTCCGTGAGGCAGACACTCTGTTTACTTTTAAGGTCAGGCTTAAAACTTTCCTTTTTGATAAAGCTTATAGTTAGAGTGGCTTAGGTCATCCTGAGCTAGCTCTGTAGTTATGCTGCTATAGGCTTAGACTGCTGGAGGACAGACTTACCAATTTTCTTCACTCTGCTACTTCCTTTTCTCCTACGACTCTCCAGTTGTATTACAGTACATTCTGCTATTTCGACTGTTAACTTTGTGTTCTCTCAGTGTTTTTCTCTCCATAGAAGATATATCTGGTCTGGTATCCTGCTTGGCTGCAATGCCCTGTTGGACGGAGGGCATCGACTGGGATGAAGCTCCCAGTGGCTGAACATCCACTGTGTCCTGTTATCAACTTTTTACTTTCTGTAACATAGAGAGTACTCATATCGGATCTTCTGTTCCTTCTGTGTCTCTGCTCTGTCTTCTCAAACCCCCAGACGGTCGTGGCAGATGGCCGCTCCTACTGAGCCTGGTTCTGTTGGAGGTTTCTTCCTGTTAAAGGGGAGTTTTTCCTCTCCACCGTCGCTACATACTTGCTCAGGATGAGGGATTGCTGAAGGATTGCTGTAGTTGGATAGTCTGCCCAACCTCACGCCAATGACTGACGCAATCTGCTGGGATTCCTTAAATAGGAAACTTTTTAACTGATTGGAATGTTTGTATAAATGTATTGAAATGACTTCTTGTTAAGTGCCTTGAGATGACATCTGTTGTGAATTGGCGCTATATAAATAAACTGAATTGAATTGAATAGATGATTTAGCTAAGCTAGCTAACAGCCACTAACGGCAGCGGTCTCTGGTTGCCATAGCAACAGTAAACATTAAGGGGAGACACTACAGGTAAATAGGGAGAACGGTTTGCTTCAAGATACCTACATGAAACTTGACAAACTTAATCCTAGTATTAAAACAAACATCTTTTGTATTAAAAGTTTAGATATAAATTTTGTTTAGATATGCAAATGAGGTGTAATCTGGTTAAAAATGTGCTAATTTGCATATATTTTTAAACGTATCTCAAAATTGGTGAGAGACAGATTGAATTTTTCTTTAATTTTATAATCATATATGTTATATGATTAGAAAAAACTTCAAAAACATTTTACAGAGGGAAATAGGTTTATTTAATTTCATTACTTCATAAATCAAAAAACAGTGTAAGTAGCTCCAAAAAGCTCATTTGCGGCCTGTTTTTTTACACAAAATAGCACATATATTTTTTTTAGAACGATGTTTTGACAAATCGCTCTAATTCTTTTCAGCTCATAGCATAGAACAATGGTGGAAGGTTTGGTGTATATAGGTATAACTGATTTCAAGATTATTCGCTTTGAATGTTGGAAAAAACTCATTTTGAGAAAAACACAATTTAAGATTTGCATTAGATAATTCAATGCAATGTGAAGTACAAATGACCCTCGAATCCCTCGTTTCGTGTTTGTGATTGGTCATTAATATAAACAGACACACAATTTTTGGACATTTTTCTTTTTTTGGGACTTGTTCTCTTCACTTCACTTTTTGGCTACTACTGAGACGTCTCTGATTTGAGTATATCATGTGTCTTATAATGTTTTATGAATTCATACTTGATTTGTTCTGTTGAGACCATAATGAATAAATACTGAGTGATTGATTGCCATAGCTGTCAGTTTTAGTCCTTGAGTTCACGGTTTTGTGCTTTATTTGTTAACTGCTATCAAGGAATATGATTCTCATTTGTACTGTAGTATGCATGAGAGGAGATGCTGCGAGATTTGTGGACTTTTATGTAGTGTCGGCTGATAACGTAGTGGGCTGGTCTGGACAGAAAATGCCAGGGCTGAATTTTTGGCCCAGTCTCCCCCTGCCTGTCATTCACACAAAAACGCAGATTTACGGCACCGAAAATGAATCTTTTTTTTTTTTTTAAGAGAAGATTTGAGTTTTTTTCTGTTTTAAGTGTTTGCGTGTGAACAGAAATAGGTATGATCCTGCTGTGTCTGTTTTTGTGTGTGTGTGAGGGAGGGGTCTTACTCTAAAGAAGATCTTTGTGAGAGGTACTGTCGCTGCACATCTTCACTGACCTCCACCGCCCATTAGATTCTACATGTGGTTTTAAAGATTTCCAGGTAAGGGAATACTTTTTTTGAAAGTGATCAATTTTCATCTGAACTTTCTCAAACCTGCTGAATATAACATTACAATGAATTATTTCCAGTTCATTTCCAACTGCTGCCATTTATTTGATCTGGAGATTGCTGTACGAAAAAGACATATGATCCATAGTCCCTGGGCTAAGATGTTTTCTTCATTCTTGAATCACCAAATCAGCTGCAAAAAGTCTCTCTGGCTGTGCTCAATTCCACGGAGTTTGGAAATATTCCGGCATGTCTTTATGTTGCGACCAGAGGAGGGTAGAGTAGAGGAGAGTGGGTAAGTTGACCCACCCCCTGTATCTAGGCAATGGTACATATTTGCTGTCATGTGACCATAAATTCCCCAAGCACCCCCCCATTTTGCTGTCCCTGTGACTGAGAGAAGCTTGTGGTAGTGTTGTAATTATGCTTTATTCAGAAAAAAACTGTTTTTGTTTGTGAAAGTAAATTTTTTACACTCTAGTTATTTTGACTGTTTTATGAAAGCTAATTTATCTAAACCATGTAAAACATTTAGCTAAAAATTAGCTTGAATTGCTAAACTAGGTCATTTTTTCGAAAGTGGTAGCTGTGGGGTAAAGTGAGACAGATGCCTTGGGGTAAGTTGAGCCAGAGTTTCAACATACCCAACATTGAAGTTATATTAAGTCTAAAATATAACAAAAAGTTTATTTTATTGCTGTATTACATAGCCACCTCACAGGGCCAGCCCCAGAAGGCCGTTTTCTGGGCCATTTTAGGGACCAACAGAGTACTAGCTTTGGGGTATATACTCGGAAATGGTAGAGTCGCTGGGCGGGACTTGTGCTTAAGTCATGCTGATTGGTTATAACTCAATGAGAAAGAATATCTGCAGACGCCGCCAAACAACCAAC
Source organism: Valencia hispanica (assembly GCA_963556495.2). Classification (NCBI taxonomy): domain Eukaryota; kingdom Metazoa; phylum Chordata; class Actinopteri; order Cyprinodontiformes; family Valenciidae; genus Valencia; species Valencia hispanica. The sequence goes on along the minus strand of OY747703.1, from coordinate 53,875,125 downwards.
TTTGTAAAACTGGAAGAGTTGCTGGTGAAGCAGTATATAACAACATTGCAAACACAAACACTGCAACACTCCCTGCTTCTTCCATTGTCAATCTCTTGTTATTTCTGCTGCACCTTTTGGTGCTCATCACTCACTGCCAAAACAGTTGCAATATGCTGAAGTCTTAGGAAATTCCTTAAAGGGCCAATTTTGGATGGAGACACGACTGCTGAGAGGACCAGGGTAGCTGATTTACCCTGTCAGATGAAGGCTTGTAATATTGCCCTGAAGTTCCGATAGCAGAAACACACCTTTTAGTGAAGTGGTAAAGAAACTGTTCAAACCTCAAAAGGCTGGAGGAATTGTATGGAGAGCGCAGTCATTTATATTTCCCAAAATTGTTGAGAGGTGGAATGTGGAGTGGATAATTTAAAAAAAGCACGCTGTTCATTTTTGTGAGTTTGTTACAATTGTTATACACTGTTGATATTGTTCAATCATTGTATCATCCTTTTTATTGAAATACTTTTCAACAGTACACTTGTATTTGACTTATTATATGTAGTTTAAAGTTTCCTCTAGGATAATTCAAAGTGACAGTCAGGTTAAAACTGGAAAAAGTAAATTGGTCAACTTAGTCCCAAGTGGCTCAATTTACCTCCAAGCTGGGGCAAGTTGAGCCACAAGACCACTTTTTATTAGTCTTTCTTTTTTTCCTAATGTCATCTATGCATTCATAGCATTTCCACTGACAGGATACATCCTGAAATAATTGTAGACATATTGGTTTTACTTGTGTATCATTTTCCCTTATCCAAGAATACAGCATAAGTAAAAGAAAAATGGCTCCACTTACCTCACTCTCCCCTACCCAAAACGATATTCAAGTAAGAGTAGCACTAAAGTAAATGCATAAAGTAGCCATCCAAGAATTTACTCGAGAGTCAAAATAAGCTACATAAAAAGGCTACTCAAGTACCTAGTAACTGATCACAGCATCAGATCAGTTCTATTGACACTAATCATTTAAAATGATTTTATCAGACAGACAAAAATATTAAGTTATGTGTAAATTCCGGTATTTTAAAGAGTACAATGAAAGAATTAAAACACAAATATAATTACAAAATATACTTAAAGCAGAAAAAATGCTTTTTCAAATCATAATTTTCAACATAAAATTTATTAAATTAATGCTTACAATAGTTAATTTATCTTTGTCAGAACAGGGTTCCAGTGACAATATGAAGTGTTTACCATATATTTAATTGATTTCCAAATGGCTCATCAGCGGGAAACTAACATTAGAACAACAATGCTTGTGTACAAACTAGAGGTCTCACTTTATCATAAACTGTAGGTGTGTGTCTTGTCTGGTGCATTTTTGGTTAAAACATGTTTGTTTTGATTCAGTGAAATTATTTGAAATAGGTAGAGGTTCCAGAAATGTTACTCAATGCTTCATAAAAAATGTACTCAAGTAAAAGTAAAAAGTGTGCTGCAGTAAAACTACTCCTAAGATTTTTTTTGTTGTTTTAAAAAAAAAGCTAAAAGTAAATGTAACTAGATACCTACCTCTGGATGTGACGACATAAAACATATTATTAGCCTATTATTACCTTAAACGTGTTATTCATATTAGTAGTATAAAAACATTATTAGGCTATGTTGTTATACTACCAAAAGACATATTTTTGTCAAAATTATGGTTCCACTTGCATCCTTTGGACAATCAGATAAAAGGCCTCTCCAAACCAAGCTCCCGGGCTGAATTTCAATATCAGCCCACCCCTGGTCACTGTGCTGCAGCTTTTAAAAGCATCCCTGGTCCAATGCTCCTGAGTCAAATAAACAACTCCTTACCAGGCCTCTGAACTTTAGAACATGCTGAGGAGGTAATTCAGCTATTTCATTCAGCTGTGTTGGACCAGGGAAGGATCTGAGTGTACAGATTCACCCAGACATACAGGAAGCTTTTCTGTGGTGGCTGTGCTCTAAGACAAGGGTTTTCAAGAAGGGTCGGAATTAACTCGAGTACTAAATTTTGATTTTTAAATGATTGTTTATTATTTTATCCAAACTGTCACAAGAGATGGAAACCTTTCTTATAAATGGATAAAAATGATATATATCAGAGTTTAGGATTCCTTTTACTGGTGAGTCTGTGCTTTGTTTTGCAGTTGGATGCAGCATATAGCCAGCCCTTTATAAAGCATCAAGTTTTATTGTTGGGGTCCTGCATAAATATGTCACTTTACATACATATATATATATATATATATATATATAGAAAATAAGAATAGATTTACTCCGTTATATTTAATATGAACACATACAATAGCTTCATTACACACAGATGGATATCCATCCATCCATCCATCCATTTTCTTCCGCTTATCCGGGGTCGGGTCGCGGGGGCAGCAGCCTAAGCAAAGAGACCCAGACTTCCCTCTCCCCAGCCACTTGTTCCAGCTCCTCGGGAGGAACCCCAAGGCGCTCCCAGGCCAGCCGAGAAACATAGTCCCTGCAGCGTGTCCTGGGCCTTCCCCTGGGCCTCCTCCCGGTAAGACGTGCCTGAAACACCTCACCAGGGAGGCGTCCAGGAGGCATCCTGACCAGATGCCCGAGCCACCTCAACTGACTCCTCTCGATGTGGAGAAGCAGCGGCTCTACTCTGAGCCCCCTACGGATGACTGAGCTTCTCACCCTATCTCTAAGGGAGAGCCCAGACACTCTGCGGAGGAAACTCATTTCAGCCGCTCGTATCCGTGATCTCGTTCTTTCGGTCACCACCCAGAGTTCGTGACCATAGATGAGGGTAGGAACGTAGATCGACCGGTAAATCGAGAGCTTCGCCTTTTGGCTCAGCTCTCTCTTCACCACGACAGACCGGTAGAGCGCCTGCATAACTGCAGATGCCCCACCAATCCGTCTATCGATCTCCCGCTCCATTTTTCCCTCATTTGTGAACAAGACCCCCAGATACTTAAACTCCTCCACTTGGGGAAGGACCCCATCCCCGACCCAGAGGAGGCACCCCACCCTTTTCCGGCTCAAGACCATGGCCTCGGATTTGGAGGTGCTGATTCTCATCCCAGCCGCCTCGCACTCGGCTGCGAACAGCTCCAGCGAAAGCTGTAGATCACGCTCTGATGAAGCCAACAGGACCACATCAATCTGCAAAAAGCAGAGACCCGATCCTGAGGCCACCAAAACGGATCCCCTCAACGCCTTGGCTCCGCCTAGAGATCCTGTCCATAAAAGTTAGGAACAGGATCGGTGACAAAGGGCAACCTTGGTGGAGTCCAACTCTCACTGGAAACAAGCCCGACTTACTGCCGGCAATGCGAACCAAACTCTGGCACCGGTCGTAAAGGGACCTAACAGCCCGTATCAAGGGGCCCGGTACCCCATACTCCCGGAGCACCCCCCACAGGGCCCCCCGAGGGACACGGTCGAACGCCTCCTCCAAGTCCACAAAACACATGTAGATCGGTTGGGCGAACTCCCACGCACCCTCCAGGACCCTGCTGAGGGTGTAGAGCTGGTCCAGTGTTCCACGGCCAGGACGAAAACCGCATTGTTCCTCCTGGATCCGAGGTTCGACTATCCGTCGGACCCTCCTCTCCAGAACCCCTGAATAGACCTTACCAGGGAGGCTCAGAAGTTTGATCCCCCTGTAGTTGGAACACACCCTGTGGTCCCCCTTTTTAAACAGGGGGACCACCACCCCGGTCTGCCAATCCAAGGGAACTGCCCCCGATGTCCACACAATATTGCAGAGCCGCGTTAACCAACACAGCCCCACAACATCCAGAGCCTTGAGGAACTCCGGCCGAATCTCATCCACCCCCGGAGCCTTGCCACCGAGGAGCTTTTTAACGACCTCGGTGACCTCAACACCAGAGATTGGAGAGACCGACCCCAAGTCCCCAAACCCTGCTTCCAGATTGGAAGGCGGGCTGGTGGGATAGAGGAGGTCTTCGAAGTATTCAATCCACCGACCCAAAACGTCCCGCATCGAGGTCAGCAGCACACCATCCCCACTGTAAACAGTGTTGGTGGCAGACCGCTTTCCCCCCCTGAGACGCCGGATGGTGGACCAGAATAGCTTCGAAGCCGTACGGAAGTCGTTTTCCATGGTCTCTCCAAACTCGTCCCACGCCCGAGTTTTTGCCTCAGCAACCATCCGAGCCGCATCCCGCTTGGCCTGTCGGTACCTATCAGCTGCTTCAGGGGTCCCACAAGCCAAAAAGACCCGGTAGGACTCCTTCTTCAGCCTGACAGCATCCCTTACCGCCGGTGTCCACCAGCGGGTTCGGGGGTTGCCGCCGCGACAGGCACCGACCACCTTGCGGCCACAGCTTCGGTCAGCCGCCTCGGCAATGGAGGCGTGGAACATGGTCCACTCGGACTCGATGTCCCCCGCCTCCCCCGGGACGTGTTCAAAGTTCTGCCGGAGGTGTGAGTTAAAGCTCCTTCTGACAGGAGACTCTGCCAGACGTTCCCAGCAGACCCTCACAACACGTTTGGGCCTTCCAGGTCTGTCCGGCGTCCTCCCCCACCATCGAAGCCGACTCACCACCAGGTAGTGGTCAGTGGACAGCTCTGCCCCTCTCTTCACCCGAGTGTCCAAAACATGCGGCCGCAGATCAGATGAGACGACAACCAAGTCGATCATTGAGCTGCGGCCTAAGGTGTCCTGGTGCCAAGTGCACATATGGACACCTTTATGCTTGAACATGGTGTTTGTTATGGACAATCCATGACGAGCACAGAAGTCCAATAACAAGACACCACTCGGGTTTAGATCGGGGGGGGGGCCATTCCGCCCAACCACACCCCTCCAGGTCTCACTGTCATTGCCCACGTGAGCGTTGAAGTCCCCCAGCAGAACAAGGGAGTCCCCAGGAGGAGCACTCTCCAGCACCCCCTCCAAAGACTCCAAGAAGGGTGGGTAATCTAATCTGCTGTTTGGCGCGTAAGCACAAACAACAGTCAGGACCCGTCCCCCCACCCGAAGGCGGAGGGAGGCTACCCTCTCGTTCACCGGGGTAAACCCCAACGTACAGGCGCCGAGATGGGGGGCAACAAGTATGCCCACCCCAGCTCGGTGCCTCTCAGTGGGGGCAACCCCAGAGTGGAAGAGAGTCCAGCCCCTCTCGAGGAGACGGGTTCCAGAGCCGTGCGCCGAGGTGGATATACTTCAATTAATTCATTTTTCAATTGATTTTTTTTGAAAATTTGAAAATAGCAATAGAAATTACAAGTACATTCAACACAGAAATGTAGCCATTGTTTAAAAGTATATCTATGTACTGTACAGTATATGCACTAAATACTTGGTAATGGCTCCTTTCTTCATTTCTTGGGTGTCTTGGTGAGTTAGTGAGAATGTATGTGTTTAAGAGGGAGGGAACGTATGACTGTGTCTGTATGTCTTTGTCCTCCTGTCAGGTTGGGTCATGGGAAGCCCTCTCGCCTGGCGCACCGCAGGCCTTACATTTAATGGGGGCCTATTTCCCCTCCATCACTCCCCTGCCTACTGGTGCATCAGTGGTCAATCCGGTTCAGACCTTGTGTGTGCCTGGCCGGGCCGGGGGGGGCTGATGTGTCGGTTGGCCGATGCGCTGGGCCGATATCTTCCTTTGGTTGCTTGGGGCACCTCTTTTAGGGGTGCCAGGTTTGGGATTGTTGGGTGGTGCCTGCTCGGTGGCTCGGCAGGATAAGGATCCAGCGTCTCTGCTCGTTCGATCACCTGTTCTGTGCGCACCGTGGGTTGTCGGTTCATTGGCGGGTTGGACCGGCCCTGGCCTTTGTTGGATGCCTGGTCTCCGCGCTCTGCATTGCATGGGATCAGGACTCGGGAGCTGATACAACTTGGTGTGCAGGTGCTGGCTGAGCTTGGCCTGGGGGTGCTGTCCATCCGTTGCGGCTATCGGCGGGGCGCCCCGACGTGGGGCAGGGCGCTGGGATGTTGGCGGTGGGGATTGGCCCAGGGTGGTGGTGGCGCGTGGCGGCCGGCCGCGGCCCCTGCGGTGCCGGGGGCCCCTCGTCAGCCGTTCCCTTGTCGGGTCTCTGCTGGGGGGTGGGGCGCCCCATGGACCGGCCCGCCCTGGCGTGGCGGTTTGCCGGCGGGGCCCCTTGGGCTTGTCACTGCTGCTCCCCGAGCCCTGCATAGTAGCCGCTGGACATTCCCTTGGGGTTCTCCTTTGCTCCTCTCTTGGGGGATGCCGTCGGCCCCGCCCGGGTCCGCTTGGGGCTCTGGGGGTCCTTTGGACGTCTTAGCTCCAATCTCCTTCATGTCTGCATCCATTCCTGGGAGACGGATTGATGTCTGCTCACACCAACTATCGAACACTCTTATGGAGAAACCTTATATGCACCAGCATGCTAACACACACACATAGATGTGGGGTCTCTGATGTTTACAGATATATTCTTGGGCTGAGGTTATCATTACTAGAGATTGATTAATCGGTACCATGAGTTTTTCTGTGACGTTGTTGTTGTATTTTTATATCCATTCTTGTGTGATGTGGTGGTGTAGTTCTTAGTTCACTATGTTAGGTTTGTTTTGTCGATGTTCCTTTTTCATGCTTTGTTTTGTTTTTCCCCTCTCTCTGCCGTCCTGTGGGTATGGACGCAGACTTGAATGTTTTCCTGTGTTTTCTTTGTTCTCTTTCCTCTCTTGTATTTTCAACTCACCCTCTCTCATGACTTTTTGTTTCCTACCTCTCTTCTTCATCTTCTTTCTTTCTTCCCCGTAATTTTCCATCTCTGTGTCCATAACATTAGGAAATAAAACCCCCAGCAATTCATAATAAAGATTTTTCACACATATATCAAGTGGAGTACTATAGCAAAAGCTGTACTGCTCCGCCTGAAGGTAAATCTGTTGGGCGTCTACTTGGTACTCAGACACCAATTCTGAGCTCCACACTGCCAAACAGGACACGTTTAAAAAAAAAAGAAAGAAAAAAAAAAGGTTAAGGCTCCTTTTGCATGAATTAATGCATTGGTACAGCATGGGATGGAAATAATCAGCTTGTTAAAGGAAGCAGAGAATGCTTTAAAAGGAGCATTCAGCTTCACTATATTGTTGACTCTGCTGAGTCTCATCTTCCTCTTCTCTATGAGGTTTAGGTCTTACCAGTTCACCTGCCAATCAAGCAAATTGTTACTATAGTCATTAAAGCATTTATTGCAACTTTTGGCAGTGTGGACAGGTGCCAAGTCCTTCTGGGAAATGAAATCAGGATCTCCATAACGTTGAAGAAACCACGAAGTACTCTAAAGTTTCCAGGTAAATGGCTGTAGTGACTTTGGTCTTGTTAAAACACAGTGGACCAACACCAGCAGTTGACATGACACCCCAAATCATTACCGACTGACTAAGCTTGACAGCTTGGATTTCATGTTCTGCTTCACATCGTATTCCCCGCCATGTAACACAGAAAAATTACTTTGACAAACATCACAAAAGACTGTGAGAGTAAAGGCTTTCCCAGTCTTTGTTGTAACAGCATTTTGTTTTTTTTCGCAGCCATCATCTCTCTGTCCTCCATGCTCACTCTCGTTTCTTTTTCTTTTTTCTTTTTTTGTGGTTAGTGGGTGTGCTCTGCAGCTGCATTAAAGTCCCATTTCTTAGTTTTATTGACAGGCCTCTCTACCTTTGCCACACAATCAGTTTATAAATGTTAGATTTAAGCACAAAACAGGAGGCTGTTAATGACCGTGTCTCAGTTTGTGTGAAAAGTAATGAAAACACGGGACTACTAAGTGGGACATCTGGCCTCCCTAGTTGTTTGAAGAGGTCTGACTATGGTGGCTCTTGAAGAAATGAATCCAGGCACTGTACACCTTGTTAATCTCTCCAGAACTTTTCAACGAGCTTAGCTTCACATCCCTTTTAAAGCTGCAGATATCTCTGTAGTCTGAGAACTTTTTTTTTAACCACACCTTTTCCTTCCACTCAACTTTCCATTCACCTGGTTGGATGCCGTCAGCTTCTTTAGCAAAGATCTTTTGTGACAATAACTGGCTGCTGGATAAATCAATTCAGCAGTCTCTACCATGATTGTGTTGGACAAAAAATACCATTTGAGCGTCAAAAATCCATTCTTTGGTCATGTTCATTTGGATGATTATGAAAACCCCAAAGTGAGCTTTCTTAAAAAATGTGAATATAAAATCACCTAAATGTAATCAAAATAAAATGTAAATATAAAATGTGAATATAAACACCTGAAATAAATGAATGTGTCTGATGCCTCTACCAGAATATTTAAGCAGGTGTCTACCAAAAACTTACCACTGAAATGTCATTTGATTAAATCCTGCATTACTGCCCACTTCAGGCTCAGAAATGTCTCAGAAAGAGACACAGAGACATAAAGAGAAGGAGGTCTGAGGAGAGTCAGCCTTCCTAAGGCAGCCTGTACAGATCCTTCTTTATCCTGCTGTTTATTATGCTCCTAACTAATCCATGCCTTGTGCGCCACACCAGAGCTGCCATATGTCAACATCTTGCTGGTGGTTTGTGGGGTTCCAAACAATAGATAGGGTGCATTGAAGTTACCACGTAAACTTTATAAACGAAGTTCAGCAGAACTCTAATTATTTACAAATCCAGAGCTTGGGAATATTTTCGCTGAATGACGGTGGCGGTCTTATTTATTTACCTATTTATTTATCTATTGACACAACACATTTTCATTGTTCAATGCTTATAGGTTAGTTAGTCAGACTGATGAAGGGATGATCTATGTGCTTTCTAATGCACATCCAATACCGAGGCTTGGCAAGATTAGTGATCCAATAATCAGTCGTGCAACATGTAGTCCACCTTTCCAACGGGCCTGAAGGGAGAAAAAAAGAAGTGCTGCAAAGGGGTTGCTGATGAGGAGTGTGTGGGGTATTTTTGTAAGCACCCCTACAATGATCCACCTGTGTCTCAGCCATACCCCACAGGACCACCCACTTAGGTTATAGGGATTCTCGACTGCCCTCTCTCTGCCTATCTGGGTGGGCAATAAGGCCTTGCCCTGAAGTAGAGTGTTTGAGGCAACTGAAAGACTTTGGAAGAATGACTCTCAGCGAGCAACATCACATCATCACCTGCAGACAACAGCAAGTCCAGGGAAGATTAAAAAAAAAAGCAGGCTTAGTTAGGGGAGCCTTCTAGAACATTTATCCTGAAACAGTCTGTGAGCTAATCTGTATGGGAAATTGATACAAATTTGAAATGAAAATGTATTTTAGTGATTAAAAGCCTGGCAAATGTATTTGTAAAGCAGACTTTCAGCAACAAGGCAATTCAATGTAATTTGAGTGATTAGATGAAATATTAAAGCAGCAATAAAACAACAATTAAAACAAAACAAATCAAAAATATAAAGAACAATAAAACATACTACTTTTACAACATTACAATGATAACAGCTCTTCAACATACTTTGATGGAAACTAATTTCATTGTTAATTATTTCCTTTTAATCTGCTGTGTAGTAAATTACACATAAGGTGTTTTAATGAAACACAGCGGAAAAGTACAACTTACTGTTGGATCCAAAAAAGGATCTCAGGTTTTTGCCGTAATAAAAGAAAGCTCTGTAGTTTCTAAACAAATATTTGATGATCTTGTTGGTCTAGAACAGGTATCAGCAGCCTTCACTATCCAAAGACTCTTTTTTTTTTCTGTCTTGCCAAATTAATTTTGTCCAGAGGTACAAAATTATACAATACATTTTTGTTTTTTGATAAAATCAAGAAATTTTTGTTGTTGATATCTTTAAATTCAGGAGCGAAGACGAAGAAATCGTATTTTAACAAATAGGCTGAGGTTTTTTCTTCCACTATCAATGATGAGTGCGCCTACCTGAGTATATTAAAATGAGCACACCCCAAAGAAGAATGTAACGAGCTCATTGGTCAGCATCATATCTGGCTTCCTATTGGCTGGGGTACTTTTGGCAGGGTTATTTTGCCTCAATACCAACAACACAGGAAAAATCCACGAGAACAGGTTTTGAAAGTGCAGAGAAGAGATCTGAGCACAGAGCAATGAAGCTCAAACGCAGAGGAATCAATTTAGTTGCAAGAACACATATTTGAATGCAAGAAGGAACTTTTAGAGCGTGAACAAAGTGTTTAGAGGGAGAAAAGCATAAGATCTGAACATAAAAACAACAAATAATGCTCTGTAATTGACAAAATACGCGCTTGATTAATGGCAGGGATTTATTCCCATAGGTTAAGACAGTGGAGATGACGGTGGATTTCTGGAGAACATCTCCCACACAGCGTCCCCTCACAATCCTCAGCAACATTGTGTCTGCTGTGGATAGCTTCTGGTTTCTTGAACCCACACACACACAATCTACACAACCATTATTCAGTCTGTCCTCTGTTCATCTATCATTGTGTGGTTTAGCTCAAACTCAAAACAGGACAGGCCCAAACTGCAATCAACAATCAGGTCTGCAGAGAAGATAATCGGAACTTACCTTCTCTCCATTCTGTGCGTGTGCAGGTCTAGGCTCAAAAAAGGACAGCTAACATCTCTGCAGACCCCACACATCCTGGATACAAACTGTTTAGACTTTTACCTTCAGATTGGTTTGCAAAAACCAGCTGCCACAGACAGCCCCCCCCCCAACCCCCAGGTTGTCACTCTACCATGGATATGTGCACCAAATTAACTTTGTCTTCCTCTTTTGTCAAAACATTGTATATACATATTTACGACAACTTTATTTAGCCTTAATTAGGTATTTATATTTAAATGTCTTTATTAAGAGTGAAGCAGAACCAAAGTCAAATTCCTTGTTTATTTGCACAAACTTGTTGAATAAAGCTCATTCTGATATAATTTGCATTTAAGAATCTCATCTTAAAACACTACAAAAGTGTCCATCTGCATCAGCTCCATTTGCTGAAGGGACAAATCTGTTCAAATCTTCAACTAAAGAACCTTCTCTTCCTCCCCTGAGACATTCTGGCGGCGCTGAATCATCTGTGTTAGGAGTAGTTTAGTAACAGAGGTGCTGTCAGTGTGTGGGAGTCCGGTAGTTCTGGATGTAATTCATGATTTCTTGTTAGACAACTGATCCAATCAGCAATTTGTGTTGTGCAGAATGTGCAGCTCAAATGTTTAAGGAAATTTTACAGAAAAAAAATGTGAAAATCTTGTCATATTTATCAATGCTTTGTTAATCTATCGTTCTCAAATTATTAAAAATGAAGTCTCTTTCCACTAATTGATTCAAATAAGGCTGTCTTTAAGTCTTGGTTTATTCTTTTTATTTTTGAATGGTTTACGCACTTTGTTTTGGACCTTTTGAATGTATCACTTTTAGACCAAGCCGTGTTGCTTGGTTTGAACCTAGATGAAAAAAACATAGGCACTTTGTGTCGATGGAACAGACTCAGGTCTAAATTAGGTCTGCTGCTCCGTGTTTGGGTGTTTTGCACTGCTAATCCTAATTAGAGCTCATTTGTTTCAACTTTCTTTTGGCTTTTTGAGCTGTGAGAGTTTTAAATTGGTAAAAGATGCTTAACGTGAACAATAAAATGAACAGAAATCTAAAACTTTAAGCTGGTCAGTAAAAAATAAAAAGTTGTTACGTCTGGATACACAGCATAGAAAGCTGCAAATGCTTTTGATTGAAAACTTTTGCTATTTTAAGGTTAGCTTTAAATGATGATGTCAAGGTATGAGGATGAGTGTCTGCTTGTGTTTGCTTGAATCGTTCACATGTGTGAGTGATTGACGGAGTAAAAGAATGAAAGCCTCCTCCCCGGTGGTCTCCCTGGGCTCTTAGCCACTGTGCAACGACCACTGCTGCTGCTGTCCCTGACCCTGATCACCACATCATTGACACTAAACCGACCGCCAATCTCCCGTTGGCCCGTTGCCTCTGGCACAGCCTGTGCCGGGGCTGTTTGGATTATAATGTAGCTCCATAATGAAGACTGAACAGTAACGAAGGGGTAACACTGTGTCCACAAACTACAAGATAAAGCTTGTTTGTCTGTCATTATTCTCCGGCAGAGTTATAATGTTCTCCAAAAAAAAGAGTTTAAAAAAAAGAAGGAAAAGCTGAGTGCCGAACAGGCCAACGCTGTGGTGCATGTGTTAAGTGGCAAACACGGGCAGGATAAAACAGCTCAGGAACACTATCCCATGCTCAAATAAACAAATGTGTGTGGGGTCTGAAGAACAAACATACGTTCATTAGGTGTCTCTGTGCCTGTAGACCTGCACTGTTTGAGAGGTAATGTACACACACATTGAAATAAACTGTGCAAAAGTCTTAAAGCACATACATTTTCTTCATGGTTTCATTTATTTAAAAAAAAAATCCTTCAAACTGGTCTAGCTCGGTATTTTCTAATGTTCTTTTAAAGATGTTCTTTTGTATTTTGCTGCTTTTTCATTCATTTTCAGTCCAGTCCTGTGCAATGTGTCTAAAGGGGACATGTGTATAAGAGCTGCAGATGAAAAGTTTGTAAAAAAGATCAGCTCAACAAATAGTTAATATCTGACTCAGGACAAAAGATGAGCTGTAAGATCAGCTGATTAATCACTGTATGTCAGGTTTTTTAACCTCTAGCTTTTCAGTAATCACCTTGTCGGCGCAAATATTTTTCAGTGTTCATCAAATTTATATTTTGTATTTTTCAAATGCAACTACAGAAATGGAATCATATTTATTTCTTTGTTACAAATTGCTAGTAAAGATTATTATAGCCATACATTTAGAACGATTATTACGTTTTCTGTCTGGTTGACACAATATTTATTCATGTGTAGGGTTTACATGAACATTTTAATACTAAATAATTAATAGGTCAGAATTAAGGAACTAAACTATAAACTTAACAATCTTCTGAAAATGGTTGAGTAGTGGAGTGAAAATGAGTTATAAAAGCCATCAAACACCAGAGAAATTCTTTAAAACATCTTTAGAAAGCCTGAAGACCTTTTCGGTCTGCTTAGAAGAAATGTTTAAGAAAATGATAGATGACTTAAAACTTTTGCTATGAGGTGAGCAAGGATAAGAGAAAATAAGACATGGCATTGAAGATTATTTATGCCTGTGATTATATTCTGTTTTTATCCTCCATTTGGTCACATGTGGAATCTGGCCTCGCCCCAATTAGACAATCAAACAGCTCCACTGACCCTTAGCTTCTCTGAGACTTGGAGTTTATACCCGGACGAGGGCCGCCCATTCCTGTTTACGAAAGAAACTTGACTGATGGATTGTATTGTTTGGCCTTTCACAGCTATAATTGGCCCCGTTGTATAGGTTAAAGCTTGGGATATATTCTGCAGACCCCAAACATGCCACACATGGCCTCTGGGTCAGTAACACCCGTATCAGTCCAAGGACCCCCTAAATGGTAAAAGGGTCAGGCGCGATCGTCAGGGGCTCTCAAACAAAATCAGTTGGTGACGATGATTTCAACGTCTCAGACTCGCTTCATGTCTTTGCTCCTGAACCACAGACACATCCAAGGCCAAGTTTGCCTTCTAACCCCTTCGCAGCACCCAGTAAATATTTAGCCAGGACTCCCAACTGTGACACACAGGCAGTCCAAACAACCTGCTACACAATTATCACTGGCATCATCTGTATACTGCACGGCCTCCTTCATGTTTCCATGTGAGGATGTAGTATTTGGATTTAAAATGCTCTGTGATATTCTGTTAGCTTCAGATGTCAAACTGTGTCTGACTTTCTTTTTGGTACCGCAGAACAAGAAAACATACAGTTTAAGATACAAATGTGGCACTTTAAATATTATCCAGTGGCTGGGTTAACTGTTTGTCTGCCCTCTAAATGTTCATAAAACCATCGCAACAAAATTCGACTAATTTGTCTTTAAAATGACTTCATTGTCTTCTCTTGGTCTCAAAATTGGATAGCAAGAATAAGAATGCAGAAAAGGTGACTAGTGAATCCTAAGCATCAAAGCAAAAGCATTGCAATGTTTCATCCACTCCTAATTCAAATTCAGAATTTCCAATTCAAAAATACTGTATTAATTCCAAGGGGAAATTAAAGAATCGTTGTAGATGCTGATGTGCTGGGGGAAGGAAGGATCTCCTGTAGTGGTCTGTGTCACCGCAGGTCTGAAGAAGCCTCTGACTGAAGACACTCTGTTGTTGTATAACAGTCTCATAAGGAGAATGTTCAGGGTTATCCTTATTTGTTTGCTTTTATCTTATGAAGAATCCTGCTTTGCACCACCATCTCCAGAGGTTCCACATTAAACCCCAGAACAGAACCCGCCTTCTTTATCAGCTTGTTGAGCCTTTTTAAGTCGATGATTGTGCAACCCCAACAGATGACAGCCAGAGAGATTACACTCTACACAACAAATTCATGGAAGATATGCAGCATCTTGCTGCAAACATTGAAGGTTCTAAACTTCCTACAGAAGTCAAGTCTGCTCTGTCCCTTCTTCTCTGTCTTGCTTTATTGATCTTTCTCTTACTTTATTGTGTATCATTTGTAATGTGTGTTTCTTTTACTTATAATTTCCATTGTTTTTTTGTTTCTTTAAATCACCAAATCATGTAAAGCACCTTGAATTACCCTGCTGTTCAAAGTGTGCCATACAAATAAAATAACCTAACCTTGCCTTGCCTTGCCTTCTTGTGGACGGCTTCACTGTTCAGTCTCTAGTCTAGTTTGCTGTACAGGTGAACATCGAGGTATTTATGCTCCTCAACCACCTCCACTTCGTCTCCCATGATACAAACAGTGTTTGACATTACTCTGTTTCTTCTGAAATCTACAATCACCTCCTTTGTTTTGTTCACATTCAAGATTAGATGATTGTTTCCACACCATGCCACAAAGCGGTCCACCAGCTGTCTGTACTCAGTTTTGTGTCAATCTTTGATACACCAGATGACTGCAGAGTCATCTGATAGGGCTTTTACACCAGAAAAGAACCAGTGCTAGTGCAAGAGTCAGTGCTTATTCAGTTCTTAGCCGGTTCTTTTAAAGCACTTGTTGCTTTTCCACTGACTCAGGGCCTAGTCGGTGCTGCTTCATAATGTCATCTAAAGCATTGCAACACGACTGTAAGGCCAGATGGGGAGAAGAAAACAGGAAGTGCATGAACAGTGAGAGATTTTAACAATGGAGGAATTCATTGTCCTCTTACAAGAGCTGCTTTTGCATTTCCACATTTCTTTCTGCAGAGAGCAGTGACTACATTTGCAGAGAAAGGTAAATATGAAACATTACCATGTAGATAGGGAAGAAAGCGGTTCTTAGCAAGCACCAGCTCTGGCCTAGCAAGGAGTTGGTGCAAAGTTAAGCACTAGTTTGACACCAAGAAACAGGGGCTTTGGGGATGGAAAACCAAAGAACCGTTGCAAAAAACTTGCTCTAGCACTCGCACTGGAACCAAAAAGGCCCTGAGTATTTCTGAAAATTACAGGTCTGAAAATCTGAAGTGAACAGGGTGAAAAGGAAACAGTGAGAGTACAGTCTCCTGGGGTGCTCCTGAGCTGCTGACCACCTGGTCTGACAAACAATCCTTCAGTCTCACGAACTGTGATCTGGAGAAATTAGAAAACCCCAAAAAGAAATTATCTTCACAATTGTTTTACTGAACAATGATTGCAGTTTTGTATTTCACTAGTAGCACATTACAATTTTCAAATAGAAGGTGCGATTTATATCTAAATTAGGCAGCTATTTAAAATAATAAAAAATGCTATTCTTTTAGGGACAATCTCTCAAAACCCTGGCTGAATAAGACAACTTACCTGAGATCGTGGATCAAGAACAAACAACTACCAGGCATCAACTCCCTCTATTAATTCTAGGGATTCATTTATCAGGACATAACATGGATCATCATGTCTTTACCCAATTCACAGATTGCTTAAATTCAGCCTTAAGTGTAAAAAGGGGTTTTCTATTTTTACCATTACTGTAGATCTAATTTAAGATAAATAAACAAACAAAAAACTGTAAAATGAAATATTACATTTGCTTAAAAAACAGTGTTGTGATGTCCAGAAGACTGAGTGAGATCCTTTTGTGTATTCTATTATGGAAACTAATTGTCAATTGAATATACAAAAGCAATGAATTTCTACGTTACCAACAAATGACAGATCTTTGTTTGGCGACTGGTGAAGCTGTCCCATTGGGGCAAACATCAGTAAAAGATGTCTTCCTTTGGCCTCAACCAGTGAGTCTGTCTGCAGAGCGATTCAGTGACATCCAGTTATAATGTTTGTAACATCATTGTATCAAATTTGCTGTTGTTTTCAATAAACACACGTGTTTACCTTAGCTTTGTATGAATCAAAACTACATTTGCTGTGTTTCTCTTTTGGGTATCAACATATGTAAGCTGAAACTTAGGCTTTTAGGTGGACCAGAGTTTGCTTTTTTGGTCCGCATTAGAGTTTGATTTCGCATTCACCCCTCCCCAAAGGAACCGGACTTTCTAGACAAAGGAAGTTTTAATTAAAGCAGGCTAAACAGGACTGGCGTGAATGCATCCTTTTTTTTTAGCCTATTTCCCTCTAGCTTATTTCTTTTGTTTTTGTAACACTTAAATATTTCAGGCAATCAAACATATTTTAATATCCGGGGAGAGTTTTGGAATAATAATTTCTTTCTCAAAGTACGGAAAACGTTCCAAACCTGCCGGGTCCTTTGTAAATTAGTGATTGTTTCCTTGGTAAATCATAAATAATCTGTCACCAAACACATTGTTTGGCTGAATTTCTACAGCCCTGTCCAGATCTGATTATTGTCTGATCCATATAATCAATAAATTACCTAAAATTAACCTATATTATAACATGAAGTAGGCCAAAATATCTGAAAATCCAACATCCCAATCTAAAGAACCCAAGTCATCAGCATCTATCAGTCTAAGACTTTGTGACTCAAGTTAACCAGCTTAGAATCTCAACACCTTCACAGCAGTTTTGTTCTAAATATGAAATAATTTCATCACAACTTATAAAATGATCTAAATGCAGAAGAAAGAAAAAGACAAACATGTCCTTTACTTTGTGGACAAAACCTCAGTGCTGAACATCTGATTGCAAAATGGGAGTATTTTAACATTACTTATGTAATCTAAGGGCACAGCACTCACCACATGACCGTACAAATATTTGTGGAGTTTATAGTGATGTTTGGCAGTCTCATTTTCTTTGAAACAGCCTGTAAGTCACAGGTTGTGAAAGATTGGGAAAAAAAACACTTTCCCAAGGAAAAGTGTTGAAATCCATCTGACTGTTGTACACTGGAGCACAAATGATTTATGATTAAACCGTCCTCTAATTTCCTTGCTGGTTTATCTCTCCGGCACTGTGGAGCTCGTGAATATTAGAATTCACAGAGCTCTTTTGGTGGCCTGAATGCACCGCAAGAACATAAGTGCTTGGTTCATTTAGCACCATAATGTAAAGCATGCTGTATTGCTTCTACATCTTGGAGCGTAAAATCATAACAGCCTTACTAATCAAAGACATTCTGTCAGATACTGTTGTGGCTTGATGTTGGCAAGAAATCCAATTTACTCCTTCATATTTCTCCAGCAATTGGGTCTGGGGTTGGGGGGGCAATTTACAGCATATTACCACAAATTCAGCATCTGTGAATGCTGACATTAAACACCTGCTCGTGATGGCCACAATCCGTGTAACAACACTGCTGTTCATAGTTATACTAAAACTTTTCCAAAGTCCTAAATCAGAGGTTCTGGGAGCCAGAAAGTTTAATTATTACATAAATACATACATACATGCGTGCATGGGAGATGGGTTGGGAGGAGCGGGGTTTAAATATGATGATATTTTTATTCTGGAGGGGGGGGGGGCTATGTGGGGTCATTTTAATCTGAAAAGCACTTTGAGATGCTATTTTGTATGAAAAGTGCTTTATAAAGTTTGATTTGATTTGATGAAACCTGACGCCAGCTGCGCTGTTTGGAGAAAATCAGGATGACATAAAATAGAAACTGATGGATGGATGGATCAACACATTCAGTGAGCTCAAGCTCGGTGCCGTCTCACAGAAATAAATCTGCCTCTGACAGTGGAAAGGAGGATGTGTTGCTGAGAGAAATGTTTTATCAAAGCCTTTGCACATCTCAACTCGTGTAAGCATGCTTAAAATGCTCCTTGGTGGTCCATCACTTCTATCAACATCTGGAATGTAACATAGTGTAGTCTGCACCCAAAAAGTCCTGCTCCGTATCTTTGCAATTAGCTGAAGATAAACTTGGAGTTTAAACTGTCACAGTTTATCCCTCTTTCCCCAATTATTTACAAAATGATTTTTCCCACAAGAAAGCACAAACATCTAGCCTGTCTTTATGGTCACTAACCTTTGTTAATTTGCAGCCTGCTTTAATTGACTTTGAGGACATGAGGGGGGGGCATGATAATGAACCAGTGTTTATGTTTTTGAGTGCTTAGCGGTAACAGCGCTGCAACTGTTTGCGCATTTTGTTTTCCTGTGCAGACGGGTCTGTGTGCATGTATTTAAGACATCTGTGAGTTTGAGGCCTTCTGAGACAGCCTGTCTGTCTGTGTGTCAGTGTGATGGAGGGTTTGACGAATGGGAAAGGGTATACAGTGGCAGAGAGGGCAGTGACCCCATTAGTGGGAGATGAACCCTATTGAGAGAAGTCTAAGGATGACATATAAGTGCTCATGCCTCACTCAGTGCCTCAAGGTGCACTTTTCTTTACTGGGTTAATATAAATATCAACAATAAGTGGAGATTTTCTCTGTTATAAGTCAAGCACTTACTGTTTTTTATTTAGGAAGAAAAATGTGTGAAATCACACAAAAAGAGTTATTTGTTCATTAACTTTTTGCAAGTTAAAACGAGGGATGTTTGGAGTATCATAGAGTCATGCTAGATATTTGTCCTTTCTTGTGGGAAAAATCATTCCGTGTACATATATACATATCTCCATCCATCTATCCATTTTCTGTACTGATCCTGTGCAGGGTTGCGGGGAGGCTGGTGGCCATCTCCAACAGTCATGGGGCGAAAGGCGAGGGGGTATGGAAGAAAACTTTCTCCAGCTCAAGGACAAAACTGAAGTTTTAGTCATCGGTCCTGAGGCTCAGAGAGAGAAACTTTTATCAAAACTACAATCTATGTCTTTTAATCCTTCTTTGCAAGTGAAGAATCTGCGCAATGATTTTTGACTCTGAGGTGACTTTGATCCCTTACGTTAAAAACATTACTAAAATAGGTTTTTATCACCTAAGGAATATTGCCAGAGTCCGCCCCATTCTCTCTCAGGCCAACACGGAGACACTGATGCATGCTTTTAATTGCTGTAATGCCCTGTTTTCTGGGCTCCCAAAAAGAGTATATCAGGTTTACAACTTCTACAAAATTCAGCAGCACGCGTCCTGACGAAGACCAGGAGGCGGGAGCACAATGCACCTGTTTTAAACTCATTGCATTGGCTCCACGTATGTTTTAGGATCGAAGTTAAGGTTATTTTAATGGTTTTTAAGTGTCTTAATGGTCTTAGGCCTTCTTATCTCTCTGAACTGCTTTTACCATATAAACCTTCGCGGTCTCTGTGCTCCTCTGGCAGCCGTCTCCTTGTCATCCCTAAAGTCAGGACACACACGCATGGTGAGGCATCTTTCCATTATTATGGCCCTCACCTCTGGAACAGGCTGCCAGAGGATCTCAGGGCCGCAGAGAACGTTCATGTTTTTAAGAGCAGGCTCAAGACTCACCTTTTTAGCCCAGCTTTTAATTCATTGATTACTATTTACTGCCTGTTTATTTGCTTTTCATGTTTTACGTGCTTTTATTGATCAGTGTTTTAATACTTGGTCTTGTATTTATCTTGTTAATTTAATTTAATTTATTTATTTATTAATTTACCTACCTATCTACCAATCTATTTATTTATTTATTTGTGTATTTTAATATGTTAGCCTGTTGTTTTACACATATAATAAAAACATAGACACGTCGTTCCAGTGTTTCCCCTGTAGGAGCCCTCTGCCTCAGGAGTTGTGGTCTGCTGTGGCTGCCTGGGTGCTCTCCAGGTGGTGCTTGGGTGGAGGTCAGGATCCCGGCCTCCTCTCCTCTGGACGCCCTGGGTCAGTGCCTCGGCTGCTGCTGTTGATCCACTGCTGCGGGTGCAGACGGCTCCCTTGATGGCGTTTCCTTACCTAACCTGGCTCATCTGTACTTGGCCCAGTGTCCATCATATTGTGTTCAAGTCTAAACTTGCAAGGGGGGGGGGTAATTTTTATTCTGTAAACTGCATTTTTTTTAAATGAAAAACCCTTTATAAATAAAGTTTTGTGTATATATAAAAACATATATATATATATATATATATATATATATAAACATATATATATATAAAAACATATATATATATATAAACATATATATATATATATATATATATATATATATATATATATATATATATATATATATATATATATATATATATGTGCGTGCGTGCGTGCGTGCGTGCGTGCGTGTGTGTGTGTGTGTGTGTGTGTGTGTGTGTGTGCTTGTGTGGGTGCATGTGTGGGTGTGTGTGTACCTAAAACACTTAAAAATGTGGTGATTTTCTCATTGGACTTTTGCAGATTTTTCTTAAATTGCCACAATAGGCATCAAGATAGTAGTTTGGTTAATCAGTAACCAGCCTTCAGTAAGAGACTGGAAAACAAGGTGGATCCAGTTATGCCTTGTTTCCACAGAACAGTACAGCACGGGCTGTCTTTCTGTCCTTTAATCAATGGACTGTAGGTCCACCCTAACCGTACTGTATTCTTGTCCTATGGACCTACAATTGAAAGGGCCCAGGTATGGGTTGCCTATACAATCGAAAATAGCGTACCAAACCGCACTGACCTGTGCCGTACTGCTCAATGGAAACGAGGCGTTAGTGGCCTTCCAGAAAACCCAATTTCAACGTTTGTGGGGTCGGCAAGGCAAGGCAAATTTATCTGTATAGCAGACTTTCAATAAAAAGGGAATTTTTTGGTTTGGGTGATTAGAGGAAAAAATGAAAGCAGCTGTAAAACAATAATTAAAACAGAAATACACAACATCGAAGACATAAAGCACATTAAAACATACTATTGTTATGACGTTTCAGTTATTATTAATCAATTATTCAAAGGCAGCTCTAAACAGATGGGTTTTTAGCCTTGATTTAAAGGAACTCAGTGTTTCAGCAGCTTTGCAGTTGTCTGGAGGTTTGTTCCAGATAAGCGGAACATAGAAACTGAAAGCTGCTTCTACATGATTAGTTCTGATTCTATGGATGCTGAGTAAGTAGACTGGAATTAGAGGACCTGTGTGGTCTGGGGGGGGGGGGGTTGGTATAATGACAACAGATCTTCAGCATACTTTGGTGCCAAGCCCTTCAATTTTTTTAAACTAGTAAAAATATTTTAAAGTCTATTCTCCGAGCTAAAGGGATCCAGTGTAAGACTTTAGAACTGGGATGATGACAACTACTTTCCAAGTTCAAGTAAAGATGAGAGCAGCAGCGTTCTAGATAAGCAGCAGCTGTCTGATTTACTTTTTAGGTAGACCTGCAAACATTGGTGGTCATTTTGCACTAATGCCATTTGGAGGAGACCCCAAAGAAGACTCTGAACTCACTGGAGGGAGCATGTATCCCGTGTGGCCTGGGAATCCCGTGGGATCCCCCAGAGCTGGAGGAGGTTGCTGGGGAGAGGAATTTCTGAGGATCCCTCTGGGACTTGTTGTTCCGGCGACCCAATCTCAGATAAGTGGAGGATTGACGTACGGCTGGATGGGACATTGCTGCAGCATGTCTTGGTCAAATACATCCCCATTTTTGCCTTTAATCTATATATTAGCTATGCATATTTACTTTATCATACTTTCTTTTTTCCAAGTCCAGCATTGTTAGAAACAAGGCCAGCATGGAGACCACCTTCTGACATGAATCTCTACCATTAATCAAAACAACCTGAAGGTCATGAAGAGGCAATACACATCAAACATGCTGTCAACCATGACCAATTCTGAGACTTTGTAGCTGTTAAAGTGCTGAGTGATACATAAAGAACAATCGCTGCAGCATGGCAGAAATGCACCTGGACATAAAAAATGAAACATGGTAATGACACACTGAGTTTAGGGTGAGGGAGGCTAATAAAAGAGGTGGCAAATCTGGCATTTTACAGTTTTCTGCACAGTGCTTCAAAGCTACCATTAAATATGTCTCATGGCTTGTATGGACCATAATCGCAGAAGAGAGATCAGTTTAATTTATAGTTGGGTATGTTAAAGGAAATGATGCTCTAACAACTGGGCAACATTTTCATGCATGTGAATCTTGGACAAAATGAAAGGAATAAGGGCAAAAAAACTATCTGACAGGAAAGCAAATTGTAAAAATGACTAATGCCTGTTAATCAGACTCCGGAAAAAGTGGATGTTTTTACTTCAGATTTGAAAACAACTAATAAAAACAGATGAGAAATTACTACTCCGAAATAAGGCCTTAAAATGGTTTTGGGGCGCAAACGACTACAAGATTCCAAACAGTTTTATTTTTAAGAAAGGCTGCTCCATCTTTCCTTTAATGGTTGACGTCAAGTTATAAAAAGTGCACAGCAAGAATTTCCCAAAGAAAATCAATGACATTTTGTTCCTAATGACCAATTAAATACAGGCTTAAAACTTAGTGAAGCAGTAATTTAACTAATTTAAATGTTTTTATACATAGCTACCTAGCAAAACCTAACAAACTATGAATTATTTAAAAAAATTCTTGCATCAATTTTCACCTTTAACACACTTTGGGCTGAAGTGTGCCAAGACAACACAAATGGTTGTTTGTGTGGGTTTTAGTCATAAATAAGTTGTCTATTAGTTGTCTCTATGATTGGGTAAGCCATATTGCGTCATTTTCTGTTGTCGCTGTTGCACTCCGTGGAGCTGTTTGGTGTTGAGACTCTCTTGAATGGATCTAGTTTTTTCTAGTGGTGTGCGATACTGCATATTTTGGTATCGATCCGATACCAAGTAAATACGGGCCAGTATGACCGATACCGTTACCGTTACCGTTACTGTTACTGTTACCGTTACCGATACTTTTCAATAAATAAGGGGGATGCATCATTGAATTGCTAAATCTCAATTTATTTTCATGACTTTAAGTGTTTTTTGTGATGTTTCCTTTTTTATTATTTAAGTGTTAAAACCCAGAACAGAATTAGGACAAAGTTTATAATTAAATAGAAAATACTTTGTTATCAAATTTTTCAAATTTAAATAAAAAGTGCACGCAACACTTTTAAAACTTTTAACACACAAGCACGCTAAAACGCACATTTTCTGGTGGTGTACTTTACGTTTTTGGAACTCTTGTGTTTCACACAGTTTTTCTTGCCGTGGTAAGGCCAGCTAAGTTAGCTTATCTCCATTGTAGGTATGGCTACTCTTCTCTCTCCTTCTACCTCTCAATCTCATCCTATATCTTTTTCTCTCTCGTGCTCTCTGTGTCAGATGTTAAGTTACTTCCCTGCCTCCTTTAGTGATAATGTTAACAGTAATAAATGTAAAATGTTTGTAGCTTTGGAGGCGAGGGTATTGGAATTCATTTCTGCGCTGTTAAAAAACCAGCAGATAGCCGAGGCCCATTAGCCAGTGCAGAGCCATCAAGGACAGAACTCCCTAGCCGTCCTCCAGTAGAACCCGCGCAGTTGGGACCTCAGGATGGCTGGGTGACGGTACATAGGAAGCATAGTTCCAGAACCCAGCCCACAGGTCACCACCAACCCATTCGCGTTTCTAACAGATTTTGCCCGCTCAGCGACACACCCACTGAGAAGCCAACCCGGGTAGTAGGTAGCTCCATAGTCAGAAACATGGCATTAAAGACACCACTGACCGCAGTCAAATGCTTGCTTCAAATCCTACCTGAAACTGCTGGCTAAGGATAGGCGTAAATACAGTAAGATTGTTATTCACGCTTGTGGTAATGACACTCAGTTACGCCAATAGGAGGTCACTAAAATGAGTGTTGCTTCGAAGTTCGGCAAAACAATGTTGGACTCAGTATTCTTTTCTGGTTCCCCTGCCTGATCGGACCAGTGACGACATGTTTAGCCACATGCTGTCATTCCACCAATGGTTGTCTGGGTGGTGTCTTGCCATCGATGTGGACTACATTGATAACTTGCTAACCTTTTGGGAAAAACCTGGTCTTATCCAGAGAGGCAGCATCCATCCCACATTGGATGGAGCAGCTCTTCTTTCTAGATGTTTGGCCGAAGTTATTAGTCCTCCAAATCACTGACAACCCAGGGTCCAGACCAGGTAGCAGAGTCGTAGTTTAACTCACCTCTCTGCAGCTTCTGTGCTGTTACACACCCATTACTCCATCGAAACAGTGTCTTGCCCATGGCCAAAATCAAATGGATTAAAAATTAACCCAACTAGAGCAAAATCATGAAAATCTCAAAAAGATAAATACAATTTTGACGAAACAGGTTTATTAAACATAAGGTCTCTTTCCTTAAAGACTTTGTTAGTAAATCACTTGATTTGTGATAATCAAATTAATATGTTTTGTCTCACAGAAACCTGGTTGCAGCAGGAGGATTATGTTCTTTTGAACATCTAACCCTTATTTTTCCTCATCCAAGTTGCAAATCATTAAGACTTTTGTTTGAAGTTTTGTATCGTCCACCAGGCCCTTACTCTCAATTCTTGGATCAGATCTCACATTTTTTTATGAATCCAGTCAGTTAGGTAGATTACAGGCATGTCTAGAAGACATAAAAACAGATGACTCTAAACTTTTTGCTCTTAAATTCTGATGAGACAGAAGTTGCCGTCTTTGGACCAGAAGTTCTAAAAAAAGAAACTGATTAGTCAATCACTTCATCTGGATGGCATTAAATTGGCCTCCAGAAATCCTGAGCTATCACTGTAGTTATGCTGATATAGTCTTAGACTGCCGGAGGACAGACTGACCACTTTTCTTAACTGCGCTACTTTCTTTTCTACTCTCCAGATTTTATTATATAACTGTTAACTTTGTTTTCTCTTAGTGTTTTTCTCTCCATGGAAGCTCCACCTGGTCTGGAATCCTGCTTAGTTACAATGCCCTGTTGGATGGGGGGGCATCGACTGGAATGATGGTCTCAGTGGCTGAACATATCCCGTGTCCTGTTATCAACTTTTTACTTTCTTTAATATAGATATATTTAATATATTATATCAGATCTTCTGTTCTTTCTGTTTCTCTGCTCTGTCTTCTCAAGCCCCCAGACGGTCATGGCAGATGCCCGCTTGTACTGAGTCAGGTTCTACTGCAGATTTTTTCCAATTAAAGGGGAGTTTTTCCTCTCCACTGTCGCTAAATGCTGGTTGGAAGTCTGCAGCAATGGGACGCAACCTCAAGTCAATAACTCGATGCAATCTGCTGGGATTCCTTAAATAGGAAACTAACTAAAACTTTAAAGTAACTGGAATGTTTGTATGATTGTATTGAAATGACTTTTCTTGTAAAGTGCCTTGAGATGACATCTGTTGTGAATCTGCTCTATATAAAATAACTGAATTTAATTTATTTTGTGTCATTTATATGTTAAGAGCACCTTCACACACTAGGAAGGCCTCACTAAGCTCACCAAGCTCACCACAACCTCAGCGGCCTATGAGGAAGTTGCTGGATACTGACCAAATTGAAGGTGAAGTTTCAGTTTGGTTTTGAATTTGAATGTGAAGGTGGTGACACTGCTGCATTCTTGGTAATCAACAATTAGGTCCCTGCTATTTTCCACTGCCCCCAGATGTCCTGTGCCCTGCTCCACACAGCAGTGCTACCTTTCTACAATGATCTCATCATTTAGTCCAAGGGTGTCCTACATGATTTAGATGGCACCCTTGGTAACACACCTGAATCAAATTATTGGTTCCTTACCAGGCCACTGGAGAACTTCAAGACATGTTGAGGAGGTATTTTAGCCATTTAAATCAGCTGTGTTGGAACAAGAACACAACCGAAACCTGCAGGACACCAGCCCTTGAGGACTGGAGTTGGAGACCCCTGATCTAGGCCCATGACCACACCTCACCTGTGGATCATGTGGATCCCACTCAGGCAGGACTCTTTATTGTTACATCACACATGTCTGCAGTCATATCATCTCTATACATCTCTTGTCTCAACCTTTAAGATTTCCCTACTGAAATGGAATGTTCCCAGAGTCTGTGCCTTCACCGTTAGTTTCAGCCTTCTTGCGGAAGAATTTTCACCTATTGAAGGACCGTCTTTCCGATTGGTTGTGTTCTGAGGACTCCTCTGGAATATCTGGAGATGACTGTGCAAAGAAGGACTTTTCATCAAATCAAGAAAATTATGGAACCTTAAGCATGTTCTTCATCAGACTGTCATACAACAACAAAGTGTCTTCAGTCAGAGGCTTCTTCAGACTTGCTGAGATACTGACTGAAAGAGATCCTTCCTGCCCACAACAAGCAGCATCTAAAACAATTTGTATAATATGAGTTGTTACTACATTGAATTTCTCTTTGGAATAAAGTTGAGGGGAATTTAACTGAATTGAATCAAGAATAATAGAGAACCCTTTCTATTACTTTTACAAATCAATCATGAACAGCAAAATGTAGCTTTTCTTGACCATTTTTTAAATAGAAAAACCCTTTAATTTGAAAGTGGAAACTGATTTCTACAATATAATGACAAATAAGTGATTGCATAAACATGCACCCCCTTTAAAAAGACTGAACAATTCAACAGAGGTCCAGCCACTTGGTGCTAGTAGTCTCGAAATGAGTGGAATGGAGATCACCTGAATGCAGTGATTGTGTCAAGTAATTGTAGTATAAAGACACCTGTTTCTGGAAGGTCCATTCACTGGTTAATCAGTGTTCCTGGTTACCATTACAGCATGAAGACAAATAAGCTAATCAAAGAAAATGTTTTTGAAAAGCATAAGTCAACGGATGGATACAACGCACTGAGCATCCCCTGGAGTACAGTTCAATTTCTTTTTTAAGAGATGGAAGGCATATTGAACATGTGTAAATCTGCCTAGATCAAGACGTCCTCACTAACTGAATGAGTGAGAGTTATGTACCAGAAAGAGACTAGTGAGAAAGGCCACCAGGCCACCTATGACTGCGCTGAAGGAGCTACAAGCTTCAGCAGCTGAGACCGGAGAGACTCTGTACTCTGCATACAACTGTTGCCTGGGTTATTCAACGCTTAATGAGAGAGCGGCAATGCCACTGTATCAATGCACAACTACAGTTTGCCAAAAGGCACATGGGAGACTCCATGGAGGAAAGTTCTTTGTTCTGGCGAGACCAAAATACAGCTTTTTGGCCATCAGACAAGATGCTATGTTTGGTGGACACCAAAGACTGTGCATCACTACAAACACACCATCCCAACTATGAGGTATGGTGGTGGCACCATCATGCAGTGGGGATAATTATCGGGAGCAGGCCCTGGAAGCCTTGCAAAGCTAGTAGGTAAATTGAATGCAGCAAAATAGGGGGAAATCTTTCCAGCAAAACGACGACCTAAAGCATTCACCTAAAGCTACACCAAAATGATTTGAAGACAATAAAGTAGATGTTCTGGAGTGGCCCAGTCAAAGCCCAGACCTCAATCCCATACATAACTTGTACCAGGACTTGAAAAGGGCTGGTTAGAGCAGATCCCCATGCAGAATTGAGGAAAATTCTGCATGGGATGTGTCCAGATGTGCGGCCTGATGGAGACCTATCCACACAGACTCCCTTCTGTGATTGCAGCCAAAGATGCATCTAAATACTTAATTGTAGTGAGTGAATACATGTGCAATCACCTACTTTATGTTCGATTTTGAATTTTCATTAATTTGTAGAAATCAGTTAATCAGTTTAATCAGTTATTTGTCAAGTAAATAAAATGGTAAAACATACAAGGGAGAGAATAAGGGAGTGAATACTATTTTATATGCACTGTAGAAATGTGGTGAGAATTATATGAAAGAGAACACAAATAATTTCTAAAACAAAAGAAAAAAATGAATAGTGTCCATTTGATCCTTTTAGGTATATATCTGATTACATGCAATGAGTGCACCACACACTTACAGCACATCTCTAAGAAGAGTGTTTAACAACAGTTAAAGATAGTACATAGCAAAACACAGTTAAGGCTCACACACAGAGTCCTCTACCAGACATATTCACATGCTTTAAGTTAATGTAACATTCAATTGCTGAGGCCTACCTGATGGAAAGCCTGGGAGGCCAAGCAGTAACAGATGGGTTGAGGACAACGGGACACTGGGAACAAGGAAGCAAAGGGAGGGAAGGAGGAGAGAGAGGGAGCATCGGCAGTCAGGGACCACCATCACTGCTGCCCACACCAAACATTTGCCACTAGCCGCCCACCTCTATCCCATCAAAACCCTTTCAGGGACTTTTATCTGTAATTAATCTGCAATTTGCACATATATGCACTGTGCCTAAAACTGGACTTCTTTGAAAGCTGTTTCATACTGATTAAATATTTCACAGACAAGTGACCACGAAGAGTGAGAAACATGCACATTAGCTTCTAATTTGGGGGACTGTCCTATTCTTTATTGAATGAGTCTGGCAGGATCAAAGACACTGAAATGGACAGTAATTGTCTTTTTTTTAGTTTATGAACATAAAATATTATTATTAAAGTGAAGTAAAAGATTTTAGATCCATAGTAAAAATGAGCAGATGTCCCTTCTTCTGCTGAACTGCAAGGCATTTTAATCTCTGTCCATTGTCGTACAAACTAAGATGATGTCCAATATATTTCCTGGCTCTGTGTTTCACCACTGCAGAACAGATGCATGTCTTAGATTTGGCCCGTATCTGCTGTTGGCAAAGAATGCAGTGAAGAATCTTCTCATATGACAATCGGTCTGCACACAATGGTCAAGTAACTTGCTCCATTTTATGCCCTACATAAAATGTGGAGACTAAAGAACTGGTCTAACTTAAAACAAGTACATTTTTCAATATGGGGGAAACTTTAGGTCAGCAAACAACACAACGGAAGTTTGTTCAGCCAAAAGGTATTTGTTAAAGGTTTGATCTGTGACATACATTTTCATTTTAATGTGTAATTCGCACCCCAAATTGTATGGCAATGGTAAGACCAACCTAAGCCCAAGAATGTATCTGTAAACACCGCAATCCCCACACCTGCGTGTGTGTGCACCGGCAACAGAGACACCCACACCGGCCGACCCA
The DNA here is from genome assembly GCA_963556495.2 of Valencia hispanica. Lineage (NCBI taxonomy): Eukaryota > Metazoa > Chordata > Actinopteri > Cyprinodontiformes > Valenciidae > Valencia > Valencia hispanica. The sequence continues at coordinate 53,845,837 of OY747703.1, read as the reverse complement.
CAGCCAGGACCACTGCCAGGGGGTGTGGCGGCCCCGAACCCCGAGCTCCTAAGCCCACCCTAGACCCACCCAGAAGCAGCATGGCCACCAGGCCAGTAACCCATGTCCGCCAGTGCAACCCCCTGAAAGCACCGCATGCAGCCAACAGGAGTTACCACCCATTCCCACCAAAGCCCCACTCCAGGCTGGGGCACGGCACTCAGCGCTCTGTCCACCTAGCGATTTTTTTTTTTATGGGGGTGGTGAATAGGAAGTGGCATGCTGACCAATTACAGGCTTGTTTTAACTCCACACTTTGACTGGGACATTCCAACACATGAGTATGCTTTGATCTATATCCAGGGGTGGCAAAGTCAAGTCCTCGAGAGCAACTATCCTGCAACTTTTAGATAGAGCCATGCTCCAACACACTTGAGTTAAATGAATGTCTTATTACCAGGTCTCTGCAGAGTTTAATGACTGTTGGTGAGGGAGTTCAGCCATTTGATTCAGTTGTGTTTGAGCAGGGATGCATCTAAAATTTGCAGAAAAATAGCTCCTAACAACTGGAGTTGGCCTCCCCTGGGAAGTGGACAACTGTGGCTCAGTGGGTAGAGTACTCGTCTTGCAATTCAAAAGCTGTACGTTTGAGTTCAGCTTCCTTCTGCCACATTTCGATGTGTCCCTCCGCAAGGCACTTAACCCCAAATTGATTACTAACTGCTATGTGAGTGTAAGGAGTGAATGTGGTTCTTATGCAGCACTGTTGCCTTGCAGTGAGAAGGTGCTGAGTTCAAATCCCAGCCTGGTGTCTTTCTGCATGCAGTTTGCATGTTCTCCTTATCCATGCATGGGTTCTCTCCAGGTACGTCGGCTTCCTCCCACTGTCCAAATACATGACTGTTAGGTCAGATGAATAGTCTAAACTGCCCTTACGCATGAGTGTGTGTTGTATGGTTGTTTGTCTTGTGTCTCTGTGTTTCTCTGCGATGGACTAAAGGCCTGTCAAGGGTGTACCTCTCATCCCCACCTCACCCTAGATCCCGTAGAAGATGGATGGATTTCATGGAAACACCAGATTTGTGGAGTACAGAAGTAATAACTGTCCGACCAAGAGATTTCCCACCTGAGCTATGCATCTCTGCAGCTCCTCCTGAGTTTTCATGATTCTCGGCTGCTTCCTAGAGTAGTTGATGTAGTTGATCTGGAACAAACTTCCAGACAACTGCAAAGGTGCTGAATCACTGAATTCTTTTAAATCACAACTAAAAACGTATCTGTTCAGAGCTGCCTTTGAGTAATGCTTTGACAAATGTTTTGTGTATGCTTCTTGCTCTATTGCTGTTTTTACTTTATATTCGTCTGTGTTTTATTGCTATTTTTATTTTACCACTTGATCATATAAAGCACCTAGTGCTATACAAATACAATTGCCTTGCCTTGCCTTGATGTAATTTTCCTACCTCTTCAGAAATATCCTCTTCCTTGTGTTGCTCAATCACATAAAATAAGATACATTGAAGTTCCTTATTGTAACATGACAAAGAGTGAAACCATTCAACAGGTATGAATGTTTTTACAAGGCATTATCAAATCATTTTTAGACTCAAAATCCTTACATGTACCATATTGTCTTACAGGAACACAGTTTTTGTCCCATGTCCAACCGAAAAGGAAACAGAAGAACTCCTAAAGTACATACAAAATCTGAGATGTTGTTGCATTGCGACATCAAATCCAAACAATCCAGTTTCCTGGATGGAATAATTAAAGACATTACAGCGGTATTAACCAGGCAACACATTAGTCTAGTATTAGTTGTCACTGTCTTCTACAACTTTATATGTGTCTCGTGCCACCACATTAGGGAGCCCTGGGTGGCTTCTCTTACTTATGCCATGTGTATACTTCTGCCAAACAAGGCCTACGGACACTCCAGGGTGGTACAGGATAAAGGAGGGGCGAGGAAGCTAAAAGTGAGGATGTGTGGTCTGATGGCTGAAGCCCGTGATTTAGAGGCTGTCGATGCTGGGCAGACAGCCCAGGCTCAGTCACTGACTCAGGCTGGATGACGCTACATAAGTCACTACACTTAAAATGTCCTCATGTGTTTGGATCTGTTCAAGTGGAAATCAGAGGCAATCACACAACTGGAAATCGCTACTGCGTCGAATTTTCTTGTTCCTTTTTTTCCACCCTGAAGCCTTCACAAACAGATGGCAGAGGCTCATTAAGCTGTTGTCAGGACTATTAATGACATTGTGAACACTTGCAGAGGTCTGTATGCCTTATGGCATACGACTGCCAAACAAAGCTGGGCCATTAAAGAAGGTGTGAGAATTATACAATGCTGCTTGCTGTGTGCTGTGAGAAGAAGGATGGCTGCCATGGAAGAAAAGCACACACATGGTTAGCAGTGGATGGACTTTTATGATCTCATGTTTGAGCTAAAGTTTATAAGACATAAAGAATGTGATCAGTTGAGACCAAAATTATTTTCGTTGTCTTATTAAATTCCCTACACATTTTTTGTATCAATATTCCCCACTTTTCCAGAAATAAATTAGCAAAGTTCTGATTCCAACTTTGGCCCAGTTCAAACCTATAAATATAAAATTCATAATAAAGCTTAAAAACAGGTTTTAGGGAATGAAGGAAGGAAGGAAGGAAGGAAGGAAGGAAGGAAGGAAGGAAGGAAGGAAGGAAGGAAGGAAGGAAGGAAGGAAGGAAGGAAGGAAGGAAGGAAGGAAGGAAGGAAGGAAGGAAGGAAGGAAGGAAAGCCTCTATAAATACTCCAAACTTGAAGAAAAACAATCCCTCCCCTTTTTACACATTTTTCCTGTCAGAAACCTTGTGCTTCTACAAGTGCCTTATTGTGATGTCACAACAAGCCGAATTCGCATATACCTGCCCCTCACCTCTCCCATGTGGAAAACCCGCATCCTAGTAACAAATTGGGTGGGCTTGGTCTGCAACCACTAATTTGCATAAAGTGACAGCTCTCTAAACAGCTTTTGAATTATAATTTATTTGAGAAGAATTTATAAAGTACTGTACATATTTATTATGAGCTTGCCGTGTTGTAAATGATGTGGAGTTTTCTCTAAACAGCTCATTCTGAAAAGGACTGAAACGTTTCAAGAATTGAGCTGGTAAGATCGCTTTACATGAAAGGGATTTTATGCCAAGAACATCATTAACTTGTTTTGAAAGGACCATAGATCTATTATAACTTTAAAAAAGATGCTTAATAAGTCCCCCTTAAGCTCTCCACATACTCTTGCTTTTGGAGCCTGACATGCACATCCTTACGTTGATATTATTTGGGTTGAGATGAATCTCACTGTTCCACTCAGAGATACATTTTTGTAACCGCCTGATAGATGGCAATAATGAGCTTTTTTGTCAACGTTATACTCAGAAAAGAAGGAGAAACAGAAAAAGAGCCATTCTCACCAGGATTTTCACACAACTTTTCTGTCTCTTCCTGTGCAGATCAACGAGTCAGCTGCTGTCAGGCTCCTAAATGATTATTTTACTGTGTACTGCAGCTAATGAAGCATGATATAACATTTTTTTGCATATAACTTCAAATATAACTTAAATTACAACTTTAAGTTATTTTGTTAGATTTTCAATCAATTATTGGTATGTTTATGTAATTAGTGTTACATGTATGCTTTATTATTTTGGCTCTTGATGAAAGGAGCCTTTTTCTGGAAATCAATGGTTTGAGCTCATTAAAGACTGAGGTTGAAAATCTTTACTAATATTCTAGCAAATATACCATCCAGTAATTCCTAAGATATTTAACAATTTCAGATTTAAACAGCATAGGTAACAGTAAACGTTTGTCAAGGTTTGCTGCCAAAGCCAGTTACTGTTCTTCACTTCAACCATTTGTCCTTCGTAGATGCACTCCGCTTGGGTCCACATCTGCATCCCACATGTTTTCACGCTTTTCGACAATGCAGTTCTTCTCTGTTTTCGGAGCTCTTGTTTGTGGTGACACTACTGTTGGTGGGAGATTTGTTCTCTTCGTTTGGTTCTGTTCCTTCCCTCATTGAAAGACGTGAAACAGCAGAAGCACTTTGGACATGCGTGGTCCCGAAATGTCTCGATTTGGATAATGTAAAGACATCACGGCTGTGTGTGTGTGTGCGTGTGAATGTCAGGGGTCTGCCACAGCTTCATAACACACAGTCATTTCCATAATAACCCACAATCAAACCAACCACTCCTGGATTCCACCCACTCCAGATTCCTGTAGATAAGCTGAGCCGGGAATCTGCTGAGTGCCACAGACCCCCAAGTAAGAACAGGTGCTGCTAATGTTAATGATTTCAGGTTCTGCACTGAAAAAAGCAAGGGCTGTTGTTTCTCCAGTAACTGCCACAGTTGCAGCCCCTCCCCCCCTCCTTTTTAGATTGCTATCAAGTGAGTTTTCTGCACAGGGTAATGCAAAAGGAATTGCTCCACATTTGTTGTTATCATGAAACCGGACAAATTAAGATGCCTTTCAAAATGTAATGTAGGACAACAAAATACAGGGTGTTGAGCAAT